>JAJCXA010000236.1:0-39451 GCA_026770245.1 Clarireedia aff. paspali H2
CTTAGAATTATTACTTTATATTTATAACTATATAACTCTATATCTGATATTAAATTAATTTATTATTTAGAAATACCTTCAAAAAGAGTATCTGACTAGCCTTCAGCAGAATGAGCTCGGAGGGTGCCTCAGGCTATTAAATAAGGCCTCATTGAGCGTAAGTGATAAGGGCCTTATTTGATCGCCTGGGCCCCGAAGATGCTCGTATTTACAACTGAAGCATGATAAATGATCGACACCGGCGACTAGCAATTGACAAACGATGGACTGAGCCCAGCAGTGAGCAACATAGACTGAATGTCGATCACGCATCTGAAAAATCAACGGTAGGTAGGCGAGAATAGAAAATAAAAGCGAAACAGCAGAATTTCAGCACTTCTACCACGATGCCAGGAGAGCCGCGCCGTCGCAGCCGCTTTCTCTTCACTTGAGTTAATCACAGTGATCAATTACGGGGACTCTCTAGCAATTCGTCACATCGCCCCGTATCAATTCTCGTCTCTTAATATGCCTAGTGCTATCGCACCTAGAGAGTGTTTGCTGAAGATTGTAATCGTGGGTGGCCCCACTTATACTTTAATTATACCAGTATAGTATAATTAAAGTATAAATAAGGCTACTTATAATTAATATCCTTTATTTCTCGCAGAATTTCAAACGCAGTTTAACAAGGGAACACCCAGGCAGGAAGGCAGTGAGGTGGGCATGAACAGGGAACAGGCACGTGACAGGTAGCAAATTAAAACTTAACCCCACTCCCGGTAAACAGAAAAGGCTGACTGACGGCGTCATTCATTCAATTACTCGCAAATACTGTGGACAAAATGTCACTCCATGGCATTCTGAGTTGTACTTACCAAGTCAAGTATGGCAATGTCAAAGAATGAAATCTTTCAAGAGGTAAGAAGCGGTTGCATGAGCTTTACCTCACATTCTCTGTTACTGACTACGGGCAAAATCAGCTCAAACCCTATTGTGTCGACCTGAGCCAGCTTGCTCTGAAGAATGGCGACAATCAAGCTGTGATACAATCGACAGAAAGACTCCTGGCCGTCTTGAGCCGGCTCTGTGAGAATGAGGCATTCGATGAGAAACTAGCGGACTGTAAGTGCCAAAGTGAGACACTCGAATTTTGAATATACTTGTGCTTGCATATACTGAGTGAACGGTGCATTTGCAGACGTGTTCTTCCCACTTTCCCAGATACTGCGAACGAAGAAATCCTACACAGATCGTTTGTCGGAACTCACGGTGAGATGTCTCAGACTTCTTTTGGAACGGGGCTGGAGAAACGTCATTGCGATCGACCTTGCCAAGCAGCTTCTGATTCTGTTAACTTTGATGGTTGGGGGTCTTCCAGAACATGATAAGAAGCAAGTTCCAGAAGAACTAGCTCTTGAAGCACTTCGAGGGCTGGAAGCGCTATTCAGGGCTATTGGTCGTACACCCGGCGCTTCCAGCGCGATCACGGATTCGAGTACGATGCCGGCAGTAGGTCACTGCGTGACAACAATACTTGACGCAATGACTGATGGCCCATCGCCGGATATACAAATTCAAGGCTTACAAGCCTTGACCAGCGTATGGAGCTGTATCAAGGATGTGCAGGCCCAAGCCAACTTTCTCCCTGGCACGGTCTCCGCACTTACAAAATGCCTTATACCCATCACAAGCTCACGAAGGACACAAAAAACATTGATCACAGCCTTGGATACCTTGCAAGTCGTTTTAACAACTGTGCTAAGTGATTTTCGGACTCGGAACATTAGAGCAAAACCAAAGTCACAGACAGAGCCTAAATTTGATGATAACTTAGCAGGACTCACCCAGTCTTGGCTCACTGCAACTGCTTCTCAGATAAAACTGGCACTAGCAAATATTGTAAAATTACGCAGCCAAAAATCCGATGATGTACGTCGTGTGCTCAACCGCTTCTGCATTACTCTTCTGGACGAGTGTCATGATACCTTAGTAGATTCTACTTCTATGCTAGTGGAAACATGTTTGTCATTGACCGATGTCGAAGGCTCTGCAAGTTCTGGTATAACTTCTATCGCTGATCTTGCTGCGATACATTCAAATATAGGCGAATCCGTCAAAAAGATATTTTATCAATGGGCAAGCAGCCTGCCACGAATCCTGCAGATGAATGATGAGCCTGCCAAGGCAACTGCGCTACATCAACTCTCTACAGCATATCAACTATTGGGTACATTGCACCTCTCCACTTCTCTACTTGAAGATACGCTTTACCAGTCGCTCAAGGATAGTATATCTACAATAGTGGACTCATCCTCATCACCGCAGTTACTGCGGGAGACCTCTACTAATTTTAGTAGCCGATCTCTGTCCACTATATCTACTCAAGGGGCACCTGTGACAAATTTCCGTCCCATTTTGCTGCAAGAAGAGAGCCAAAGATCTACACGTGTTGAGATGTCCAAGTTCCTCAGTTGTCTTGCAACTTCGCGATCTGGGATGGTTATGGCAAATGAGATGCTTGATTTCATGCGAGGAGCCTCCGGTTCATCTCTGTTGGCTGCATACTGGATATCGTTCCAGCTCGTTGAGAATGCTACATCGAATAACGACGAACTCGACGAGTTTTTGGAATCTAGCCTCCTGCTTCCCGAAGGATTTGACTCGACCTATCATGAGTTATACTCCTACTCGATAGCGACCTTATCAGATGAAGATGGTGATTCTGATTGGCGAATGAAAGCTATTGCGCTGGAGTTTGTGTCCCACTCGGCACAGCGATCAGGGGGAGATTTCCGAGGAGAGCTTGTAGACGTACTGTATCCAGTATCACAGCTTTTAGGATCGCCAAATCATGAATTGAGAGAGCGTGCTACAGTCTGCCTGAATGTTCTATCCGAATCTTGTGGTTATCCAAGTGTTCGCGAGCTCATCGTAGATAATGTGGATTACATGGTGAATGCAGTTTCGCTTCGGTTGAACACATTTGACATATCACCTCAAGCACCACAGGTGCTGATCATGATGATCCGCCTCACAGGGCCAACCTTGCTTCCGTACCTCGATGATGTGGTTTCTTCGATCTTCGTTGCGCTGGATAACTTTCACGGCTATCAAGATCTGGTTGAAAGCCTCTTTTCTGTTCTAGGGGAGATAGTCGAGACGGGCGCACAATCTCAGCAATTACAGGTGGCTGATACATCAGCTACTGGAGGCACCACGAATGGGAATCCTATAACAATCAGCAGCATCATTGAGACAATTCGTAAGCGACAGCAAAGAGCAAGTCTCGACTCAGACCTCGAGCACGAAGAGTTCCCGCAAAAACCATGGAAAGACGCATCCGCCCTTCTAGTTAGCCGCGATGTCGAGCCCATAGAGGAAGAAGAGGGGGGTGCAGACTCCGGCGTCATGGAAGTCCAAAAGCCTCCCCCCACAAAAACTTACACAATGGTTCAAAACATCGCACGCCTCTCCCAACACTATCTCACCAACCTATCCCCTGCTCTGCGCACCCGACTCCTCACTCTCATCAGCACATCCTCACTAGCTCTCCACAGCAACCAAGAAGCATTCCTCCCCCTGGTCAACGACATCTGGCCTGTATTGATCGAGCGTCTGTACGATAAAGAATCCTTCGTTGGCATCGCCGCCGCAGATGCTCTTACGACGCTGTGCAAATGCGCAGGAAACTTTCTCACTACACGAATCGCAGTGCAATGGTCGCGTTTGATGAGTTTGGCGAGACGGGCTCGGAGCAATATGTTGGCGGAGAAGACGGGATCGGGTGGCCGGGGGATCTATTCGCAGGCTGCGCAGATGTGGGAGAGTGTGGTCAGACTTTTGAGTGCTATTGTGGAATGTGTAGGTGTCAATGATGAGGCTTTTGACGATGTTCTGGATATTCTATCAGATATCATTAAGGATAGGGCGGATGTTCGCGATGCATTATCCACTGCGAACGCAGATGCTGTTTGGTTGTTGCTTCTTCAGGCTGGTGGGCTTCCTCAATTGAAGACGCCGGTGTTAGAAGGGTATCAGTTCCTACCATTAGATAGGATCATAGAAATATAAAGGCTTTATCTACTACTACTCGAGGTCAAGAGATGGCTTTACATTGCATGAGATGTTTCAGAGACAATGGCACAGTAATGTTTGTAAGATGAGATTGTATTGGTTGACTATTAGCACAAGAACTTTTACCAAACAAAAATACAGACTTGGAAACGACAGTAACGATCGATCAAGGAAGAACTTTCGACAGGTTTACTAGTAACTCAAGACCAAGATGGTCGCAGAGTCCGAAGTGGAAGCCAGCGCGTCCAATTGCAGCACGGATAGCATTCAAAGTTAGAACACATAACCCGATAAAGTTGAAGACAGAGCTGTGTGCTTATTCGGAGTCCTCGTCGTCACTCTCGGCCTCGGCAAGCCAGGTCAAGAAAGCCTCGGCGGATTTGCGAACCTTCTTGCTTACGGCGAGGTCGACGTACTTCTTGCTGGCCTTGGTGCCCCAAGTGCTCAAGACTTCTTCGCTGAGGATATCCTCGTTGTAAAGAACCATGAGGATCTTCGAGGTTTGATCAAATATCTCCGGGTGCTCTTTGCCGCGAAGCCCAATGAAACGCTCGACACCTCCAAGGAGTGCCTTCTCATGCTTCTCAGAGGTAACCATCTGGATCACAATTAGTATTGCAAAGGATATGAATAGTATTTTAGGGAATTGAAGCTTACTTGTTTGAGCATACCGGCTCGCTTGGGAATTTGCTTCACAATGTCATTGTCGAAGATGGTTTGGACAAGAACAAGGAGAGTACGGTGCTTGGTCTCGATGCCAAGTTCTTTGGCCTTCAAGTAGATATCGAGGTCGTCAACCTTGCTAACGCCACCCTTCTCCTCGGCCTGGGCAAGGATCCAACTGCCAAGTTGATCATAGGTAGAGTTGCCGCCGGCCTCTTCTCCGTCCTCCTCCTCTCCGCCGCCTAGAACCAACTTTTGTTTCAGGTCGTCAGGAAGTTGTTGTTGACGAGCCTTAACAGCTTCTGGGGACATGTCGACGGCCCATTCGTGATCTTTGACCTCGGCTTGATCGAGCTCTTGTGCTTGGCGGACAAATTCATCATCGCTGCCAGCCTCAATCGCTACATCGCCGTTCTCATTGGATCCATTGTCAGAGTTGCTGTCACCTCCACTTGCATTTCCGTTCTCCTTGGACTCGCCCGAATCGGCCTTGCCATTTTCTCTAGCCTTACGAGCTGCCTTCTTTTCAGCCTTGTCCTTTTTGCCCTTCTTAGGTTGAGTCTTGAGGATGAAGCCGGTCAACTTAAGTCGCGGATCAACGTCTGAGCGCTCTCCGCATGCCTTGCAGTCCAACTTGATGTTGTTGTCTTTGAAGATCACCTCGGTTTCAGGGTTCTTGCACTTCTTGCAGAGCACAAATTTGGTGATGAAGCCATCTAGGTAATCCTGAAGCTTGGAAGCCTCATGAGCACCATTGATGATCCAGCGGTCATCGGCAGGGTTGGTGTTGGTCTGAGCTCCTAATTCGAAGCCGAAATACTTGATAACATAGGCTCCTGGACGAGCCAAAGAAGCGGCAATGCTGCTAAGGTTGACAATGACAGTTTTGATGCCGTTACCCTTTCCCTCGATCTTCGATTGGATCTTCTCCATCTTGTATCTGTAGAAGCGGTCGGTGACATCGCGACGAATGTTGACGGTATTCATGGCTGCGGATAGCTTGGGCTAGGATTTGAATGGTTTATGTGGAAAGTAAGGCGTAAGGTTGTCCGTTAAGCAATTGGATGATTCGACATATGACATGCAGTATGCGGTTTCTGAAGGGGGTAGCAAAGGCGATAAGGTAGACGGATTGTGCTGAGAAGTTACGGAAACATTCGAAAATGCGTGGAGGGGTCGTGCTTAGCCGTTGGAGCTAAAGTAAGAACTACAAGGTTTCCGCGGTATGCGAAATGGTTGCAGCTCGAGAGGCGG
Organism: Clarireedia aff. paspali H2; assembly: GCA_026770245.1. Classification (NCBI taxonomy): domain Eukaryota; kingdom Fungi; phylum Ascomycota; class Leotiomycetes; order Helotiales; family Rutstroemiaceae; genus Clarireedia; species Clarireedia aff. paspali H2. Next base: position 5,974 of record JAJCXA010000236.1, read on the forward strand.
CTGATGTTTGAGGTCGTTGGCGTTGGGTGTGAGATACATATAACGCAAATGTATCTTTGTACGTGCTGATGGCTTGGTTTGGTATGTTGGGTGGGCGAAGAAAATGACTTTCTTTGCTGCAAAATCAGGTGTGCCTATAATCGAAAGACTGCGAGATTCTTTCGAGGTAGTGGTAGGTTGTCGATAGTAGAAGAGGAGGTCCGTTGATGAGTTGTGATGCAAAAGGCGAAGAAGCGAAAGGGCTGTCGATGTTTTGGACAGTGTTTGGTGTTTCGTTCCTCGACTGACTAAACCTGTACTGTAGGTCAAGGTTTCAAATTGGCGATGGGCACAGCAGGCAGAGCAACCTGATGGAAAGCAGAAGCTTGAAAGGTGTTGATGATAGATAGCCTTTGACTTGTTCTTGTTCAAAGACTTGATCGAGTTCCGATATTCGAGTGCAGTATGGAGTAAATGATTTGGATTGTTGTGGGATATTTTTTGGGGGGAAGGAGGAAAATTTGAGGATGGGTGGTGATGTGGTTGGGAGAAAGAAGGAAGAAGAATGCGAAGCTGCAGGTTGTTACTGGCTATTTCATGTGGGTGGCTCGGGTGGCCGTGCGCTAAGAAAAAAAATGCAAAAGAGTTTGGCGTGTGAGGCGTGTTTGCAACAGTTTGAGTTTGTCGCAGCTACGGCGACCACGTCAGACACAGTTGGTAGATTGCTCGTACCATTCACGCCATTCCCGCCATTCCATTCACACCCACGTGACACCATTCACACCATCGGATTTATGCAATCTTACTTCGTATGGTCCGGATCTTGCATGTAAGACTAAGGAAGCTACTTTGTAGTCAGGGCCATAACAACGAGCTACTTGTATACGTCCACCTTTGTCTAATGGGAATAAGCACCCAACTAGCCAGCCAGTCACCAAGACAATGCCTTTTAAGGATGTGGATTATTCCTTGTACCTCGTAACCGACTCAACACCGGCCATTCTGGGCGATAAAGATCTCGCCCAGGTCGTCGAGGCTGCGATTCGTGGCGGCGTCACAATCGTGCAATATAGAGACAAGACCAGTGATACTGCTGCTCTTGTTGCTACCGCTCGCAGATTGCATGCCGTCACGCAAAAATACAAAGTCCCGCTCTTGATCAATGACCGGATCGATGTCGCCCTTGCTATTGGATGCGAGGGAGCGCATATTGGTCAAGATGATATGGGTACGTTTAAAGTCATTCACGTGCGCTAGTCCTAGTCTCTCACTGACTGACCGACTGACTGACCGATGTTAGATTTGACGACGGCAAGGAGGTTGCTGGGTGAAAATGCGATAATCGGAGTCACTGTGGCCAATATTCCAGAAGCATTAGCTGCCTCTCAAGCCGGTGCGGACTATCTAGGCATCGGTACTATGTTTGCCACGCCAACGTAAGCACACCCAAGATTAAGTGGTTCTCTCGCCTCGAGCATATCGTAACAAGTATTTACTTGTGGAGAAAGCAAGAGATGCTAATGACGAACGATTTTATAGTAAGACCAACACCAAGGATATTATCGGGACTGCCGGCACGAAGCAGATACTTCGTGCTTTGATAGAATTCGGTAGCAAGGTACGGACCGTATCAATTGGAGGAATCAATGCTTCCAACGTACAACGAGTTCTTTATCAATCCGCAACCATTGGTAAACAGCTCGATGGTGTCGCTGTTGTAAGTGCCATTGTAGCGGCACCAGATCCTGAAAGAGCTGCCGGTGAGCTTGCTCAGCTAATCTGGAGCCCCCCGGCGTTTGCTTCCGCATCGCTTTCCAGTAATGTGGTGAAGAGAGATCCGCGAGAACTCCTTTTGCAGGTTCCGGAAGTAATTGCGGAAGTCGCGAATAGGACGCCTTTATCACATAATATGACCAATCTGGTGGTGCAAAATATTGCCGCCAACGTTGCTTTGGCAGTTGGAGCATCTCCCATCATGGCCAACTACGGAGAAGAAGCCGCTGATCTGAGCAAACTTGGAGGGGCTTTGGTAATCAACATGGGCACCGTTACCCCGGAAGGTCTTCAAAATTACGCCCAAGCCCTAAGAGCATACAACAAAGAAGGCGGACCAGTTGTGCTGGATCCTGTCGGATGTGGTGCGACAGATGTGAGAAGGGCAGCTGTGAAGATGCTCCTAGCTAACGGCTACTTTGATGTTATCAAGGGCAATGAAGGTGAGATAAAAACAGTATTCGGGTCAACTGTTCAGCAACGAGGAGTAGACAGCGGCGCAAGTACGTCGACCGATGCTGAGAAGGCCATAATCGTTCGTGACTTGGCATTGAGGGAGCGAAATGTGGTTCTCATGACGGGGGCAATTGATTTTTTGAGCGATGGCAAACGTACCATTGCCGTAGCTAATGGACATGAAATCCTCGGAAGAATCACCGGTAGTGGCTGCGTCCTGGGCACTATCATATCCGCAATGCTAGCAGTCAGTCGAGGGGATAAGTTACTTGCGGCACTTGCTGGGTTATTGCAGTACGAGATTGCTGCTGAGATTGCGGTCACTCGTGATGATGTGAAGGGCCCTGGGACATTTGTACCCGCATTGATCGATGAGCTGTACAACATACAGAAGGCCACTTCGAGAGGCGAATTTGGGTGGTTGGAGATGGCAAGAATTGAAGCAATACTGTAGTTAACATCAAGGGATGTGTGTAATATTATTGTTACTAGATTTTGGCTTCACCAGTGTCCGGGCGGAATTTATTCCAATCATGCATTCATTGAACCTGGGCATTCTAGACGTGCTAGACTCGAACCAGCGGCCAGACCAAAAATGCATGGAACAGGTCCGGCCTCCGATCCAGAGGGTCCACACTACATCCTCGGCTCACCCCACTACCCCACAAAAGTGCATGAGCACGTTGATGTTTATCGACAAGACGGGAGCTCGAACAACTGCATAGAAAATTTCTGGATTCCTTGGGCAGAGGTCTAATCCAATCATATCAAATACAAATATTCACCATGATAGAACACGCAGGAAAGCGTCTACGTAAGTTCGATGAACCTATCAAACAATCAAACCTTTCAAGAACCTCCTACTAATCTCACTACAGACCGTCCCGTCCTCTTGTCCGTCATGTGCATGACCGCCCCGTCGTATGCACTGTCACTAACCCTCAAAGCAGTATTTGCGACATCCAAGAGAAATTCCGCAAAGCCATTTGGGAATATGAAAAAGTGTAAGTAGTGCAACAACCCCTCTACAAGCCATGTCTTCTCTCCTACAACCCATGCCGCAACCCTATCCCCCGTATCCCACCAAGCAATCAACCAACCCACCAGCTGACCTATCCTCCAGCATAACCACCACCCAAAAAATGCTCAAAGCGAGCGAAATCCTACACATCCCCGTCTTCGCGACAACCCAGAACCGCGCGCGCCTCGGCGAGACATGCGCCGAGCTCAGCCTTCCCAACGCAGTGGAGCATGCCGATAAGACTGCATTCAGCATGGTATGTCTTTTCTATCTATCTATCTGTCTGTCAATCTCCATATCCGGGGAACAAGAAACATGACATCTGCATCACATTAAAGCAATACCCCAACGCTAAACACTGCACAGTGGATCCCATCGATATCCCGACACTTCAAGGCCAGCGAGCCCGCGGAGGTGATAATCGTAGGAATCGAATCACATATCTGCGTAACACAAACAACACTGGATCTTCTAGCCAACGGACACAAGGTACTGCCTACTCCCTTCCCCCTTCATCATCAAACATGCCCTTACACCTCACAAACAATCTCTCATTTCACCGGCCCACACCAACGCAAAATCTAACACTAACACTAACACTAACACTAACACTAATATTACATCCATCCAGGTATACGTCCTAGCCGACGGCGTAAGCAGCTGCAACCCCCAAGAAATCCCCATAGCACTTGCGCGGCTACGGGCCGCCGGCGCCATCGTCACGACGTCCGAATCGATCATGTATGAGATCATGGGGGACGCGAGTATTCCCGAGTGAGTTCCGCCCTAGTAGATAGAGTAGGTTGAGGGATGGGTTATGTATGTGCTGTGGGTGGGCTAACGAAAGATGATGATGATGATGCAGGTTCAAAGCAATTGCGGGGCTGGTGAAGGAGTATAATGCGAGTACGAAGGATGTTATGAGTACGCTGCTTAGCAAGATGTGATGGTGGGGGGTGTAGAGGTGTATATGTAAAGGAGGATAGGATGCGTTAATTATGTAAAGGAACTTGTGAGAGGAGATAGCGCTGGATTGCAGTAGCGAGGATGATATGTCTGTAGATGCACATGATGGGCCACTGCAAAGTTTCACGATAGGGTCACATCATTCCGGTCTGGTCTCGACATACTTCTCATTGTCTGAGACCAAACTAGCCAACACGAGGGTGAGCCATTCAAGTATGGAAGATTAGCTCATAGATGGTTTTTAAGATATTTTTGATTTTACAAATATTCTGCTATCAAACACTACTTCCATCCCGCATATTCCGAATAACATCAGAATCATCAAGAATCAGCGGTTGTGGCTTTCGGCTTGTTCGGGTTCATCCAAGCAAATGCCGAAGCGCCGCCCACCGGATTCGAAGATCTGGGAATCGCCGCAATGGTTCGAGTGCTCTTCTGCTCTTCCGAACTCACTCTTTTGGGTTCCCAGCGAAGCGGTTGCTGGTTTTCCATCCCATTTACCTGAATTTTTCTTCTGGGTAGCTCGGCCGTCGACCGCAGCGGAGCGGGTTCATAAGCTGCCCCAGTTTTCGCCCCAGAAGTAGACCGTCCGGGTGTTACCGCTGATGTTGATGTAATGGATTTGGACGGTTTGAGCACCTTCATACTTCGGCCGCTGCGCACAGCCCTCTGATAACCACTTGGAGAGTCGCCGTTATTTTCACTGCTTATAGGAGTGCTGCCCTGTCGCCACGAACCCCAAGTGCCCATAGATGATGTCTTGGTATTGTCAGTGGCATTTGTAGCATCGGCTTTGCCTGCTTCAGTTACACTTGATGCAGGTGTATGTAGCTTTTCCGAGTCAGTGACACTGCCGTTGGCTTTCATACCGCCTTCTGAATCCGATGTAGGATGAGGACTGTGGGCGGGTGAAGTATAAATGGCGGAAGAGTTGTTTAGGGGTGCGACTGTACTTTCTGGTTGAATATCTAAGCTTGGTAGCTTTACGTTCTCATTACGTGGTATTCCCATGTCACTTGGAGAGTTTTTATTCGGGGTGTCATTCTTCGATCGCTGTTCGCTGGGAGTAAAGGGGATAGCTGTGGCTTTGAGCTCATTCTTTTCAGGAGGAACGTTAGAGGTGCATATGTGCTTAAACGAATTCTCATCTTCTGGTCGCACGAAAGGCACTGACAGCTTGTTACGATCATCTCCGTATAAGGTCATAAGATTTTGTGAGAACAGGACGTCTGCGTTATGTGCACGAAGGGTATCGCTACCAAGGAATACTCGAATGGCTTTCTTGCGATCGGTAACAGGCCGTTGATTCATACCGGCGACATGAAAATTCGCTGTGAGAGTGGGCAGTTGTGGAGCAGGACTATTTGACCTCGATGTTGGTTGGGTAACGATTGCTTCTGGCAGATACACAGGTAGTCTAATGATGTAGCTACTGCTGGTAGGATCTTTCCGTACTTGATCAACAAGGCCCAGCTCCTTCACAAGTGAGTACTCGAGGATGGACTTCTGTGAGCCAGTACATATGTCGGCATATAGAAGAGCATTGTGAGAGAAATTCACTGTAAGCCAGCACCTAATTATTGAAGGCACCGTTCCTAATATGAACAAGCCTGGAGGGGGGTCGGGCATATCCAAAGGTGAATCGTCATCCGGATCACCAATCAAAAAGTTAGTATCCAAACCTAGACTGCTTGTCCGCCCAGATGGCACAGAATGTGTAGAATGAACACTGTGGCCGGCGGAGCTATGTCTGCCATCAGACTTGTGCGACAGGGAGCGCTCGGTCATGGGATGACTTCCAAAACCACTACTTGGACGAGCTGGAGCAAACTCTCCTGACGGCCGAGAGTTTTGGGCCCAATGTGATCCCTGAAGAGCGCTGACATCGAAGCGAACGCTATTCGCTCTTGATGCGCCTCTACGCACAGGCTCTTCATCAGCCTCCAACTGTAGACTGCCGAGTAGGTTCTGTCCTTGCTCATCGTCAAAATCATCGAAAACATCGGTAGGCGAGTTGTGAACCGGACCTGCATAATATTAAATTAGTATAAGAATTGAGTCAAGAAGTGGAATATTGAAAGTACCGTGCTGAGGAGTACCACTCAAGACACTAGGAAACGGTGATCCCGCACCCCAGACCGATTTGAGAGCAGCGTCATCAGCCTGTCGCTTCTCGAGTCTCAACAAGCGGTCTCCATGATTGGTCTGTACGGCTTGTACATGCTTCACATCCATTTGAACATGATATAGTTCCTCTCGAGAAGCAGGAAACTGCGAATCCATGCCAATCCCTCTTGTCTGGCCTCAGGAGATGTCTGGCTGACCAAAATGATGACCGCTCGCATAGGAAATCCAGGCGATACAGATGAAGATGTAGACTATTTTGACAATGCTTTCCTTGGTAAGATTTCCTCTCCTCTGCTCGGTCTATATGGTGGAGTCTCTAACTCTTCTCACTTTTAATGGATGGGCGGTTTTCGTTGTATCAGAAAGTTGATGACCGGCGGAATGAAGAATGCCTAGCACCTGCAGCAAATAGAACGAGTCCTTTGCCTCCCCTGCTTGTCCTCAACGGCTGCAAAGTACACGGCAGGCCTTCGAGCCTCCCCGCGGCATCTGCCTACGACTAATATCGTGAACTCTCCAAGCCTGCTGATGATTTATGAGGTTGAGTGGTATTCGTTTGATGTGAATATTCCGAGCGTTGCGCAGGCGGTTGTTTTCGAGGCTGCTACCAGGTATGGGATAATCTTCTGAGGTCGAGTGTGGTGGTTCGTCGTAGCTCTTAATCGTTGCTTCTTGGGTGTGGTTCGTAGTTGTCGGACAAGGAATGTATCCTTCCTAGACAGAAACTGAGCTGTAATTCTTTTCGTTAATGAACTGAGGTCGTTTGGATATGGTTTAGATTGTAGGACAGGCGCTCGAATATCGGCAGGTCGTTATGGTACTGATCTGTATGTGTCGATTATCGAATATTGAATACAAGAGAAATCCAGTCGTTTGGTTGTTGTCTGTTGTTTGTTGGTGTGTCGTAGGGATCGTGTGGTAGGTATGTGGTAGGTGTAGGTATTCCGCTCGGATTTCAGTGGGGTAGCGTAGCCTTAATTGAGCCTTACAATGAGTGAATGACTTCTATCCCTTTGAGATTGGGATTTCGATTTGACCGCCGTCCGCCTTTCAAAGATTTTTAGATGCACAAGGAAGTCGATGAATGAATCCGGCACTGCTAAGTGTATGGGAATATATCATTGTTTCACCTTGCGAAAGCTGCTCAAGTGTCCGATTTGATTGATTGAATATTTTGGTTGTACTATGTATGTAGTAGAGTAAGTCTTACGATTGTATCACTTGTCTGCTCGTCAAAGGATCTAAGTTATGATTGGTGCCCTGTCCCTATACGAAGGATATAAGTCACCCAGGTACTCTAGTATAGTAAGTAGAATTAACACGGCGACTTGGAACAAATATTCATAGCCCTTTAAACTCTGCAGCAATTCAAAATTATTTCAAAATTATTTTAGAATTATTCTAGATGGAGATTGTAGTCACCCAAATATCAATTTCTATTATAAGCAAGGCTTCTGGCTGCTATCTCAAATATGTAGCACATTTATTTGAGCTGACATTCCTTGGCCTTCGATGTCATTCTCTCCGGACCCTTTCCAAGACAAGATAGAAGCCATAGCCATAGGCTGGTAAATTACGGGCGATTCAACGACTGCGATTGTACCGTAGTAAGGCACCATTGGACTTATATATTCATTTGTATTTGTATGCTCTTTCTAGAAGGAGGTGCAGCGGATTTGGACTTTAGAGCTCGTAGAGTTCTCTTGCTGCCACCGACTGCCCATATTACAATTCCCTTCTCGCTATCGTGCATGTCCTCCAGATCCCGCCGCTCCATCGCTTTCCAAGGACCGGATGCATACAGCCTTTACTAACTATTGTTGCTCGCCATCCGGTTCAAACCAAGCAGGTGGATGCAGGACAGAATTTGCACGACAGCTTGCTGCGTGCTGGTAGTTCTGAGATGCGAGTCAAATTCAGACTGTAGACGCCAACATAATTGATTCATTGCAACGAAACAGCATCTCGAAATATCTTGCTATCCTGTATTCCGTAGCCCCGACCAAGAACCCGTGAGTTAGTGAGATCATCGAAAAGACTAACGATGTCCTTGAACACACGATTCACTTAGGTGAGTCCGCCGCCCCAAAGCGAGGCTAGATTCTGGATGCTAATTGCTGAAAAGTAAGTGCCGAGTGCTGTACCTTGAGTGCCACAACTCATCTTATGTATGTAAAAGTCCGAGAAAGAGCAAGTTGTAAAGATGCTACGCATCTATCTTGGCTAGCAGAAACCGACCATGTTGAGTAATGCCGGTTCACAGTAGATTGCGCGAAGTCACCCAGAAATACTGCTTTGGCTGGACATCATGTCGGTTACTTGTCGAGTATCAAGTTTCTTTCAGTTGTAGCTAGAATTATATGTGTGAAGCGAGGATATATTCAGCTGAACGGCTTTGAAATTTGGATCTTAAGATAGCCCTTAACCATCTGGTGCTGGTCTTTCCGAACCGGAGATATTAGAAAGATTGATTTTGTCTGTATAGCAACCTGAGTTGGGGAGTTTCTCAAGAAACTGCATCTTCGGTCATGGCTGAGACAGAGACCGTGAGCCCCACCGATCCTGGTCGGCAGGTGGTATTCAATACAGCGTCCCAATGGGACCGAAATGTATTTTCAATCAGAGGCATCATTAACCATAAAACGTCTCTGATGCGGACTAAGGCTGCATTGGAATCTATTAGTTGAAGAGAAGTACTCGCCGCGCATGCTTTCTGCATAAATCGCTGGTATAAGACTGTGCCAGTTGCTGCTACCATTCCAATTCCAAGGAGCCATACGTCAAGTGAATTATATACTCGAGGTTCTAAATCAAGTCTGTCGAGGTTTTCAATAAACTGGGAGACGATTTTATTCATTATAACTGCGTGAGAATAGTACGTTGGTCCATGGACAATGAACATGTAAAGTATGATTGCGCAGCGGATGCATTCTTCGACCGGTGATGAACAAGGATTTGCAGTGTCTAGAGCTGAGGGAAGAAGTCGATGCACGACGAAACATGTAAGATCATGAAGATGTGTAGTTGGCAAAGGCGTTAGAGATGCTCGTTGGAAAATATTGCGGAGGTGTGTGAAGACGTTCCCAACTTCTGAGTCGATGCCAATGTTACAGAACTCGGATAAAGAATCGTCATCTGCAATCGACAGCAACTGCCATTCAGGAACAGGAGGTATGCCATGTCCGACGCCGGCATCATCCTGGGTTTCGAATTGAGGATGGCCCATAATCAGCATTGATACCCTTTGATAAGTGTGAACTTAAATTCTCTCCAAAGTGTTCAGGTGGCTTACCAGCTAACCATTCTCGCCGTGAGCGGGCTTGTCTGTCTCACCGCATTGATACCACCTCTCATCTTAATCAGTCTTTTCACCCCTTCCACATGCATTTCGGCAACCTTGACGTTGCCCTTCCCGAACTAAGAACCATCAAACATTAGCCATGGCGGAACTAAAGGATAATAGGACCTTGAAAGAATCTCACTTCGATAGTTGCCAAAGTAATGACAGAGTTCATAGTACCGTCTTGCACAGCGAGTGTCACATCTTCGACTTTCCGTCTAAGTAGTGCCACAGAATCGGCCATGAGTATTTCGGAAGTTTTAAACCCTTTCTGGGCAAGCCGCTCCTCATCGAGGCATGCCGTCTGCAGCGAGACGTGAAATAACGCCGGGTCACCCAAAGCGAGTGGCCACCAAGAGATAAGGAACGGATTTGAGGTCGCACTCAGATCCAGCGGATAGTATTGGAAAGCAATCTTGTGAAGAACTGTCCTGGTAAGCTATTGTGTTGATGTGGCCAAAGAGAATCATACGTACAGCTGTGAATAAGGCGTTGCACGTGTTCCCGAGGAAGTCTTGTTTGTGGATGTGACTCGAAGGGATCAAGAGATCCGAATCTATAGCTAGTGAGAGGCCCAGAAGCAGTAAAATGCCTTACCGATTCGCCGTTTTCCCGACGAGTCGCTAGCTGTGCGGTGTTCAAGGGTTCGTTCGCATAGATGCACTTAACGTTTCGTTTAAGACAGCGAGAACAGCGCGGTGTGCGAAGGTCGCAGCTGTGTTTAGACCTGGCACATGCAGCACACGACCGGCGAAGAGTGTGTCGCATTGTGTGATTCTGATCTTTACAATGGGGCAGTCAAGGTTGAAAGAGAGTCTCTGGGGATAGCCGACACAGACTTGAAGAAAATCAGTTCGCCCTGTAAGGGCCAGTAAGTAGTCAATGGCTAATCAAACATGGTCAAAGCACCAAATTTGGATGGCGGATCAGTAACGATCAGGCTATCAAAAAGGATTAGATTCCGCAAAGTATGTCTAGCCGAAAGTGGACTAGACCCCGCTCCCGTATCAACATGAGCCGATGTATTATCGACTAACAGGTGATATAAGAAGACACAGTGCGTTGCGGAGTCTAGTCCTTTTTCGATTAGCTTCTACACTGTATATTCCGCGCATTTTGTATGCCAGCACGGAATTGACGAAAACTCCAAAAGAAATTGGACATCAAGATGAGTCGAGACGAGACGTCTTCCCTTGTGCTTCGATGGCGACGGCAAGGGACCACTTTTTGGTTCAAGGCAGGGAAGCTGTATGGATTAGATTTGATGCCATGGAGCGAGAGTCTACAGCCCGGTTGTCTCTTCATAAATATTCGCAGTGCTGAGATTCACTCGGTAACCGGGACATACAACTTATAAAAGGGCATGAAGCACCAATTATCTAGTTACCGGAACTATGAGATTTGTCTTTACTTCGGAGGTTCAAAATGGATGTGCAAGTTCTCAACTCCTCTATGGCACAGCCTGAGCTACAGCAGCAGATATGGCCTTCAATCACTTCCCAGTCACACAATACTCTATTGGATACTTTCGCTGGCTGGCACGCCTGGCAATATGTTATTACTTTTCTACTTGGTGTGATTATTTACGATCAAGGTAAATGCAAAACCGAATAGCATATAAGGTTTCAAATAGCTGATGCTCCCTCCAGTCATGTATATCAAACGAAAGGGTCCTATCGCAGGACCGCCATTCAAGATCCCACTCATGGGTCCATTTCTCCAAGCGCTCCATCCAAAATTTGAATCTTATCTTGCACAGTGGGCGAGTGGTCCTCTCAGCTGCGTATCTGTATTCCACAAGTATGTACTTCATTCATTTTTGCCTCCATGTGGCGCATGGTTGCACATAATTCAGTCCTTTCTCACACTATTCCTTCTAGGTTCGTCGTGCTCGCCTCTGACCGAGATATCGCCCATAAAGTATTCAAGTTGCCCAATTTTGCCGAACCATGCATAGTACCTATTGCCAAAGATATCTTAGGCCACAAAGCATGGGTATTTCTTCAGGGCAAGGCTCATGCCGAGTATCGACGGGGACTGACTCCCTTATTCACCAATAAAGCCATATCCACCTATCTTCCTGTGCAAGAAAAGGTGTTGTCGGATTATTTCGACAAGTTCGTTACCGCTAGCCAGGCGAATGAAGGACAGTCAATGGCTTTCATGCCATTATTCCGCGAGATCAATTGTGCCATCTCATGTCGTACATTCTTTGGTGATTATATATCTCAGGACGCGGTCAAGAAGATTGCCGATGACTTCTATCTTGCCACCGCTGCGCTTGAGCTGGTCAACGTCCCGCTCTCAATGTACATACCATTCACTAAGCCCTGGCTCGGAAAACGGACGGCAGATGCTGTTCATGTCGAATTCGCCAAATGTGCGGCCGCGTGTAAGGCAAATATGGCAACCGGTGCTGCGCCCACCTGCATCGTTGACCATTGGGTGCTTCATATGTTGGAGTCTGAAAAATATCTTCAAAAAGTCGCGGAGGGGGAGACTGACATTGAGAAGCCGACCAATCTCATCCGTGAATTCACGAATGAGGAAATTGGAGAGACATTGTTCACTTTTCTTTTTGCATCCCAGGATGCGTCAAGTAGTGCTACCACTTGGTTGTTTCAGATTCTCGCCCAGCGGCCTGATGTACTCGATCGATTACGAGAAGAGAACTTGGCGGCACGAGGAGGTGATAGGAATAAACCCTTTGATCTTCCCATGTTAGAATCACTCACCTATACCAAAGCGGTCATTAAGGAGCTCCTCCGTCACCGGCCGCCTGTCATCTTTGTTCCGTACCTTGCGACGAAGGACTTCCCTGTTACACCTAACTATACAGTTCCTAAAGGGTCTATGATCATTCCATCCTGTTACCCAGCACTACATGATCCAGAAGTGTACCCCAACCCCGATTTCTTCGATCCCGAGCGCTGGATATCTGGCGATGCCGAATCCAAAACCAAAAATTGGCTCGTGTTTGGTGCTGGTTCACACGACTGTCTCGCTCGAAGATATGTACCCTTATCAATGGCAGGCATGATTGGAAAGGCAGCATTGGACCTGGATTGGAAGCACTATGCTACACCTAAGTCGGAAAAAATCAGGGTGTTTGCGACGCTGTTTCCGATGGTAAGAATTTAGATCTATACACAACCTTGCTCTCATCTGCGCATTAGCTAACTAGAAATAGGACGGCTGCCAATTGTATTTCACAAAACGCCCGTGAAACTACAGTATGTTACCTAGTACTTTATAGACGGATGGTAGTAGTGCAGTGCCTTCAACTTCCTTGGCGATACCAGTGCACCTCTCCGCCTGCATACACCACGCAGGATTTTAAAAGCCTCTAAATACTGTTCATAAAAGACGAAAGGGTTGAGAAAGAGCAACTATTGAGCACCCATTCCCAGTGCAGATGTGCTCACCTCCTTCATTCACAAAATATCCGCCTCAGAGAACTTCGTTTCGGCAATCTGCATATACTCCGCTGACCACATTGAATGAAAGGAAAGTTCTTGTGGTGCTTGGTCCAATGAATTTTGCTGTGTATATAACAAAGAACTAGGCTTGTAGGAGTAGTCGATTACTCCCCTGGTTTCTAATTGTGTCAACTGTTCAGAATAGGTCAATAATAATAATCATCAAATCCGGTCTGTTGTGGAACCATCGACCGTAGTGATATATTTCTTCTGCTAAAACACCCACTACAAGCTCAATACTATCGAAGCGATTATCAAAAGCCTGGTTTTATACTTATTAACTTAGAAAAAGAAGCTTAATGAACTTTTACGTTACTACTAAAACACAGCTCTTGAACACTTTAACGAAGTTTTTACCTTATAGCAAACACTCTAGAATATCTTCCTAGAGATATTAGACCTCTGCAAAAGCCGGAGAGTATATATAATTGTAAACGTTCTTGATAAGTGTTAAGATAATAATATAGCTGAATTCCTTAAGCTTATTGTCCGAACTGGACTTAACTCGAAAATCAAATAGCTGTTAACAAGTCGACTATTAGATAGTACTGAGCAAGAGTTGCTAGTTGGATCTAGTCAGATAATAGTTAGCCTGGATCTCAACTTGAAATATATTACCGAAGCAGTAAAGGTTTACATTACTACTCGAGCAGCTGAGCTTGAATGTCGCTAGAACTATACGCCGGTACTGTATCAGACCGTTTGTCATCAAATATCTCGTATTTCCAAAGCTTAATGTGCTATCTATGTCTTCCAAGACCATCATTAGCAATCATAACTCTACCCTCCCCATGACTACATGCCTTCGTTTGCTTTCTTAACAGCCGCATCTATCACTGCAACAATCTTGTCCGCAAGTAGCTCTGTTTGGCTGAGCATCGGCGAGTGTCCTGAGTTACATTTATCAACCTCAGCACCCGCAGTTGCTGCGAACATCTCCTGATGCTGGAGTGGAGCAGCCTGGTCGTTTTCGCATATGAGGTAGGGCGATGGTGTGTATTTATATGCAGCGCGAGTGAGTTTGGTCTTTTGGACGTTGTAGGATTGAGGAATCAGTCGTGATTCCCACAATGCCGCTTCCGAGTCTGGCAAATCGTTGTAGAGAATCGATGCACCATTTAGAATACTAAATCGACCATCTGGCTGTGAAGAGATCTTAGTAAGAAACCTCTTTGAAACATCATTTATGTGTAGAATATTTATGTACCTTTACGTCATTATTTGGAGACTCCCCAAATGCTTCGAGTACGGATTTCCCTGCAGGAAGAATGAATGCACTGAAGTAAAAAAGATGAACAACGCCTCCAGATAGCCCTCGAGCTTTTCGATCAGCGTAAGTGAGTTCCTTGGGAACAGCTTCGCTGCCAACCAATCCACCATACGAGTGCATCACCACCACTACAAGTCGGTGTTCATATTCGACCTGACGAATGAGTTCGAGGCGTATAGCAAGAGCATCATCAATAAGCGTGGTTGACGGAAAGGAAGGATCGTCGACATTGGTACAGCTGGGTAGTGACGGGTGAACAATAGAATAGCCCAAGGACCTAATCCGTTGATCTAAAGGCTGATAAACCGATGGGGTTTGGAAAGAGCCCTGAACAAGCACGATGATAGCGTTTTCTTTAGCTGTGAGGCTTGGGCGGCCGGTGGTAGATGCGGGAGCGGGAGGCAGAGAAGCTATAGCGTTTATGATGGCAATGATCTATCGATTGTGAAATAATTAAATTGAATATCTAACCACAAGACGTTGTAGAGGACTATACTGGTCAAGTAGGTGAGGTGTCAGGCCTATACAGCGCGTCCTCCTCCTTCCTGTAGGCTTAGTAGAACTAATGTCGCCAGTATAGCAGTGCTACTCTCCTCTGCAAAGGGCCTTGGCTGCAGAAGAGTAACCCATGTATCTCAGTAATCCTGATAGCATGCCGAAAGTACAGAAAGACTACCCTGTTGGTAATTTGATTAGCCTGATCATAACTCGGATGAATGATTCAATTAGGAAGCTGCTTTAAGGAGAGCTATGTAACATCTTATAAGCATGGTAAGACGAAAATGTAACTGTTGGTGTTGGTGATGTTAGCGGTGTTGGTGGTGTTGGTGGTGTTGGTGGTGTTGGTAGTGTTGGTGGTGTTGACGATGTTGGTGATTTTAGGTCGATCTCCTTTCGGGTGAGCGGCACCGTAAACTCATGCTGGATGATACTACTGCTCCGGTGAAAACAATATGGGAAACATGAGAAGTAAACAAATTCTATAAATTATACTTGAAATATGAAGTCTCTTCTCTAAAATTTGATTTCTGTGTATTTCAGAAGTTAGCAAGTGAATCAGGCTAGATTTTAATCAGTACTTTCCAGCTGACCAGATAGCAGTACACATGCAACAAAGTATACATGAATTCATGGATTTCATCCCAGTAATGTACTATTCAACAGGGGTTAGGAAACAGGGGGATGTTGAGGGTTAGAATTGTAAAGTAAGCGAGTGGGGCCGGTCTACTAGGGTTCTCTCTATTCAGCTAAAACATATCGTCCCAAATATCTGCCCCGAAGAGGGTGTGTCCGACCTGTGCAGATTTGTCTCTCTGATGAAAGATAGGGTCTCAGCTCGCTTGATTTCATCTAATCGGACGAAACTAGAATCACTAGATGAATCTTCGACTCATCCGGAGAGGTACATTTATGCATGTACTGCAGCCTCTCCCCGTCACACTCGCTCGTCCATTTGTCCCATCGGTGTACTTTTCAGCACGTTCAACGTTTCTAATTTGCGGAGCTCGCCATCCCGAGAGGCATACACGTTGCTTATATCGAAGTTACTTGTTGTAACCTCAAGATGTTTTTTCCATCACCGCCACTTCTCTTCTTCCAAGTCGCTTGCCTCGCAGCACTTGTCTACTCCACAAGCATCAAGCCCAGACAAGCAACAAACATGACCATGGAGGCTGCAATTTCAACATTCGTTGAATCACTCAACGTCTCCAACAAAATTGCAAGCACTATCTCATCGACTTATGTAGCGAATGATGGACTTGCTACCTTCTTGTCCAATGATACGTCACCTGCCGCAAAGAAACGCTCGCTCCCCATTTTGACACCTTTGGCATGTTGGACATTCAAGCTTCTACTTGGTAGTAACTTCACTGAACCTTCATCGGATACTAATGTGATTGATGCAAACTGGTAGGCAGTCTTTGACCCCGCGCTCCACACGATGTTTGAGAAATCCTCACACATCTAAATAGGTCTGAGGCTTGTCAGCTACCCGCACAATGTGTCGTTTCGCCTGCATCCACCGAGGAGGTCTCTCTGGTGATGAAAGTCATCAGTTTTCTCCAAACTCCGTTTGCCGTTCGTAGTGGAGGTCACTCTCCCAATCCAGATTTCTCAAGTATTGGATCCAGCGGCGTTTTGATATCCACCTCAAATTTGAATGCTATTACTGTTAGTCCCGACAACTCAGTTGCGAGCATTGGCCCAGGTCAGAGGTGGGGTTCTGTTTATGAAGCGCTTGATCCGCATGGTGTGTCGGTGGTGGGCGGTAGAATACCTCAAGTGGGTGTTGCTGGCCTGATCCTGGGAGGTAATTCAAAGATCCTATGAGAAAAACAAGATAGGTTTCGAGCCGCTAATTCATAAACTTAGGTGGTTTGTCGCATTTTTCGTCTGAATACGGTCTTGCTGCTGATAATGTTAAGAACTTCGAGGTAAGTTGAGGAGAGGAAAGATAGTATATCAGCCTATTTTAACCGGAACTTGAAGGTGGTACTTGCCAGCGGTGAACTCGTAAACGCAAACGCGGAAACAAACACAGATTTGTTTTACTCACTGAAAGGTGGAGGACCAAACTTTGGTACTTACCCATGATTATTACACATCCATCGCAGCGCCAGATACTAACTAGAACTCTCAGGCATCGTAACAAGATTCGATCTCTACACGATCCCAGTCAGGAATATCTGGTTCCAAGCAACTGGCTATGCTCTCTCTGAACTACCAAATGTGCTAGCAGCTTTTACAGAATGGCAGAAAAATGGCGCGCAGACCGATACGAAATCATCTGTTCTCCTGAATATTCTGAATACCGGTATCTCTATTGGTTTGATATATGCGGCGCCCGCCACGTACCCTGAGGCTTTCGCCCCGTTTGCTGCGATTCCTAATGGTGTTGTTGCTGTTCCTCCGACGAACTCAACTGTGTCTGTTTTGACCAGCATATTGGCTAGCGCTTTTAGCACTACACCCGCCAGGTACGTGTATAGACCCGTAGTGGTAACTTTACAGTGAGCTTACCATGTGATTCAGACATTTATATCGGTCGGCAGCTAGTTTGATCGACGAAAAACTCTATAATGAGACGTCCGCATATTTCATCGACACGCTAAATGCTCTCCAGACGCAGCAGAATGTTAATGTAAATATGACATACACACTTCAGACCATTCCGCCATCACTGGTCAAAGCAGGGGAGGCGCGAGGAGGAAATCCAATCGGTATTCCGTCCTAAGCCCATCAATGTATGTATCCTCCACAAACCATAAATCACGCACAATAAATCAACCCGTAATACTAATCACCAAACTAGGGTGGACAACCGTAACAGATTGGAGCTCTGCGAGCGATGATAACACTGTTATTAGCGCCGTGAAAGACATCGGTGATTCATTCACGAGGTTCGGTACACCTAGAAAGACAAGCCTGTCGTTCGTGTATATGAATGACTGTTATGCGGATCAAAATCCTTTGGCACAATATCCGGCTAAGAATATTGCGTTTTTGAAGGAGATTGCTGAGAAGTATGATCCGAGCGGGGTATTTCAGGTTTTGCAACAGGATGGGTTTTTGTTGTCGAAGGTTAGATAGGCTGTGTAAAGCATATTAGGGGTGGTTAATGAACTACTAAACTCTCTATACACAAATGCTATATCCAAGGTCATAATAAGTTCCCAAGATTGATATGCACAGCTTTAACCTGCGAATATGCCTCTAATCCTGGTTCTCCTAACTCACGAGCTATCTCAGAATTATTGGTGGACCGTATTACTGCGCAGCGATCACCAATACTTCCCTGGGGTTTGGATTCAACAAGCGCGCAGAGGGTAGCACAACCAGCACTACACCGGCTCAGAACAGAACCGTGACCGCCGAGGGCGTTGCCCTTGCTCAGGCTATTTATGATGGACTCCATAACTCCAAGGGCGAATGCGCCTACCTCTCTTAGCAAATCGGTTCCGATCTTAGAGGCGCCGATACTACATACAACAATAACACTGGCTTCTGGGAACTTAGCAAACAAAAAGTATTTATAACTAATCAGAAGTTTAGATTTGTATTATATTCTGTGTAGGCACAGAACAGAGGTCACGTGTCCAGGCCAGAATATTAAGGCAGCGAGCTGCTAATCAAATAAACTAATAATTGATAACTATTTTTACTATTCCTAATATTTATTAAAATCATTATCTCTACATTCTATACATCTTGGAAAGATGTCCAGATCGTCGTGATTGAAAGTGATCGTGAGCTAATACTATTCAAATCCCGTAGATCGTGTACTTGAACGCCGGCTATAGTCGCCTCTTGGGGTTAATGGTGATAATGGGGTTAGGGGTGGCGACAAGTCTCTCGACGACACCAATAATTTTCTTCCCTGAGAAGAATAAGATCCTCTTTCCCTGTCTTTCATGTACAGCGAGTTTCTTGAATTCGATCGACTCAGCCCGCCGTCTAAGTGCATTGAAGATAAGTTCCGGGAAATCGAGCTTGCAGTCTCCTTGAAAACAACTTTCTTCTTCTGTCGCTCATTCGCTGCCGCCATTGACAGCAAAAGTGTTTCTTGGTCAAACTTCGGCGGAGGAGTAGTCTGGAGGGTGTTGCCATTTGTTAGCCCTGGTGTTTGAGGTTCAGGAGTGTACGGTTGCTCGTTCGGGATCCATGTCGATGTTGCTCTGTCCCATCTCTTCTCGCCGCTGGAGCTGAAGTCCATTGCTCTGGCTGCCCATAGCATCTTCACTATGTCGACTCTCCCTTCTGCTACAGCGGCTTGGAGTGCAGTTCCGTAGGGCCCGCTTTGGACATTTATATCCGCCCCTTTTGCAATCAGCAAGTCAGCAATTTCTCTGTGCCCACCAGCCGCAGCACATTGTAATGCTGTGCCTTGTGGTCCCTTTCGATTGAGCCTCTCTATGAGAGTAGGCCTGTGCAGCTGATCTGTTGTATTACCATGTAGGATCAAACTCTCAACAATCTTCAGGTGTCCATTCCTTGCTGCTATTTCCAGTGCAGTGCCATTCTCATTTTCTGCATCGACATTTGCCCCTCTCTCAAGAAGCAGATTAACAATTTGCTGGTAGCCAAATCCGGCGGCTAATAATAAAGGTGTGCCTGAGGAGCCAGGGGCATTAACATTAGCATCGTTTGCTATGAGCATTTCGACAATAGAGGGGTGGTTATTGATGACTGATTTGTGAAGCGCCGAATCTTCATTGGGTCTGACATCGATAACTACTTTTTGTTTTAGTAGGAGACTGACAATCAGCTCGTGGCCTGCTGCAGCTGCCTTCTGCAGAGACGACGGCCCTTGAGGGCGCTTTGCGTCGTGGTCCATCAAGTGCTGTATAGCTGAGAAATGATCATTCATAGCTTGTTCCTGTAGTTGAACGTCCTCAGCCGTGGCCCCAAGTAACAGTAGTAAATCCACGACAGATTCATCGCCGCTCTCTGCGGCCTCATTTAATGAGATTCCATATGTATCTTCTCTACTGTGCGCTAGCAAGAGCTTGATGAGTTCGCTGTAGTTTTTATCAACTGCTTTTCGCAAGATCTCAATATCTTTTGGCTGGGAAAAGTGCAAGGTAACTCCTTTCTCAAGAAGTAGTTTGACGATAGTGAAATGATCATATTCCGCTGCTAGGCTGAGCGCAGATTGACCAAAATCCGCGAGATCGCGAATCTCCGGTAGCAAACTCTTGACGACAGCCAAATGCCCATTGCATGCGGCGATATCAAGCGGACTAGTATTCTTTTCATCCCGAAAATTAGGATTGGCTCCCTTTTCCAGCAGTCGGTTGGTAACAGTGTCAGATCCAACATCGGCCGCATGAATCAATGCATTTTTCATTGCCTCTTCGAGAAGCTCATGGTTGACTCCTATTGCGAAGTACTCCTCTTAGTGACATTCGCAGTGTGGAAGCGTGGAAATTCTTCTGCCACTCACCGAAACATTGCTTTTGAGCAAGAAGTGTTTTTATCACCTCGCCTTTTCCACTTTTAGCTCCTTCCATCATAGCAACGAAAAAGACGTCTTGAGCTCTAATACCGAGACCCCCCCTAGTTTTCGTTAGCTCTGGAACCTGAGGAATTGTGTAGAGGAACATGCCCATTCTTGAGTTCCTCCTCGAAATTTATAACCAGGAGTTTGAGAATCTCGTTGTGTCCCTTGGAAGCTGCCAATATGATAGCTTGCCCACTATGAGCAGACACCTTACCACCATTATCTAGGAGGTATTTAACAATTTTGCTATGGCCTCTGCTTGAGGCTACTTCAAGTGCTCCATCCGGGCCTCTGCACTCACTTTGGCCTCCGCACTCAACATTGATATCGGCGCCGGAAGTTACGAGCAGCTCAACGATGCTCTGATATCCGTACTTGCTTGCTAAGTACAGGGGAGTGGCCTGGTTCGTGTTGGTCTGATTCAGATCCAGACACTCCTGTGAGCCTGCAGCGACTCGCATATCCATGACTACTTCCACTAGATCGTAGATGTTCCAAGCACAAGCCAAAAACATCCGGTCAGCTGGAATAGATATGCAATCAAGCAACTTTTCTTGTATGACAGGATCCTGGGACAAGTTTCGTGCTATTGGACGGAGAATGCCTATCCATTCTTCAAATACCTGGTCTGTGAATTTGTTTGATATTTCAGCGATTGATATATCGTAGCCGTTGGCACAAGCTTGACTAACATGATATGGCCAGTAGGCAAGAGCGTAATTGAGGAAGCCTCTTTCTTCACGGGCCTCCAATGCTCTCTCGTGATTGATGCCTCTCAAGTAGAAAAGACACGACTCTGCAACGTGGCCATGTGTACTCTTCTTGGTGTAATCCTCTTCTGGCCGTGATACCAGATAGTCCTTAACAGTAGCATGTGCAAATTTTACAGTTCTGACCCTTGAATCTGGTGCGTTGGGCTCCGACATCTCAGACGTAGATAGATCGGCACCGGTTTCCGACCATACGATGAAATTCGCACATACTTTCATAATGTAATCCACCTCCAATAACTTCTGATCTGTGTCAGTCATGTTGTCCGCGGATACTGCTTCTACCAGATCCTCAATAGCAAAATCTCTCTTCACTGATAGCATCCACTTGTACACACTCTGAGCCACCTTCAAGTCTTCACTATCAGGGGCAGCATTCGAATCATAGATCTCTTTATAGACCTTGTTTAGGTCTGGTGCGGTTTCCAGATTTTCGATCTTCTTTTCCACGTCTTTCCAATGCCTCAACTCTCGGTTCTGAGGAAAGAAGGTAGCGAGCTGTAGTTTTACCCACAAGAACCTGAGATATGTAAGCAAAATACTTTCATGCATATTAGAGAGCGACCACTTGCATTCCTTCAGCCTTGGAAGTCAAGACACGGCGCAGTCTCTCTTCAAGCCTCTTTCCCTCTTCAGATCCGTCCAGGAGTCTTTTTCCATCATGGTTCTTCTCTCGGTTTGAGAGTTGACACTCTATGTATTCTCTTATGTCATCGGTGTTATTCTCAGGTAAGATGACAACCTCCTTTTGTAAAGGAAAATTACGTGATGGTTGCACGTTCATACGGCTAGAAACGACCATCTTGAGTGAACCGGTACCAGAATCATCGTCAAAGATTTTTTTGAAGTGAAACAAGAGCTTAACAAAGTCACTGCATTCATCAAGACCATCGATTACAATTGTGACTGTGTACGGATGTTGGCGGTCTCGGCTGACGATGTCTCGTAGCAGTCTCGTAGTTTCCTTGATGGAAAACTTGGCGTCTAACTCGTCCGTGTCTTCACGCTGTTCGTAGGCCTTCAGGACACTTGGTTCTATCTCTGAGAAGTCTTTGGAGCAGGATAATTGTGCAAGAATGCTTCGCAGGACGTCGGCAGGATCTTGATGGTCGTGGAAGGCTCGTGAACAATAGAAGAACCTAGTTGTACAGTCAATAATGCTTTCGCTCGAATTTGAAACAATGCTTATCACTTACGCCAACTGATTGCCAGGCTGCAGATTTTTTCTGTAATTTTCAATGATCTGATACATCAAGCAGGTTTTGCCCATTCCCACTATTAAAATGAGCCGTTATTACGAATACAATGATTCTTTCACGCTTACCAGATCCTCGGAGCCAGAAAACTGGTTTGGCTGAGTTTCTAGATTTTGTCCAAGGAACAAAGTGTTCGTTTAATAGCCATAGCCCGTTTGGCTTTTGCGAGGTGTCAATCTGTTCTCCGATATGGCTGTGGTCAGACCGATGAAATGGTGGTGATATCCATCTTATGATACTTTTGTTCCTCTTTATTCTTTCTGTGTAAATCACCAATTTAATGGTCAGTAGACGTTCTAGTGATCCATAATTTTATCTACATATCGAACTGGTCTATTATCGCGCAATTACGTACCTGGCGTAGCAGTCTCAAGCATTTTCTCTACGCAGGCTTCAGCTAGTGCAGCATGGTTGGAGATGTAATCTGTCGTTTGCTTCTGTAAATCTGCCAGCTTTTGATATTCCTGCATTCCAATAGTAGCTAAATTCGGGACGTTGAATCGGAAGTACTTATTCTTACTCGCCAACTCCTTACCACTTCCATTCTTAAATTTTGTATGTGTTAACTCCGTTTCTGTCGCAATTTCTGCCAAGCTTTTAATGAATGCTAGTGCCCGCCCCCTCAATTCGACATCCGGCTTGAGGCCAGTACCAATACTTATCAAGAGTGGCGTGGTATTCGGCCACAAGTCTTGAGACTCGCGGTAGACTAGGCTTACGGGGTTATTATGGACTATCCCACCGTCTATCAGTCTTCTCTGCTTCCTTGTTTCAGGGTCATCGAATGAAAGAGGCGCGAAGAAAGTCGGTGCGGCAGAAGTGGCACGACATGCTTGCCAAAGAAGGCAGTGGTCAATTAGATCCCGACTGCCGTGTGGGTTGTTGTAAGAGCGAAGAACCAAGGGGGTTTGAGCATCGGATTCGTCAGCCGCGACTACAAATCTAATTTAGTTCGTGTTAGCTATCTTAAACAGAAAATCATCTTGAACAATGACATACATTTTGCCACTCTGCTCTGGTTGACCAGGATGATAGAGCAGAAGGTCCTGGGCCTCGGAACCTTTGTTCCTATTTGACATTTCTGCCGTGTGGCCGAGTGTGTCTCGTAGTTGGTTTTTAACGTCTCGCTGGAGCGCCGAGAGTATGATGCTCAGTATAGCATCCTCCAATTTCTTCTCATTAAAGGCGGGCTTAGCTTGTATCTTGCCGAGAAGCTTACCCACCATATTGAATGATGAGTGCATTGGAGTGAATGCGTCCTTTGCAAGTTTTATGTACCACTCTTTGCATTCTTTGACACTCATTCGTAGGCGGCCAAGCATAACAGCGATAAGTCTGTACGAAGTTAATGAACGTAGCAAGTAAAGATAAAGAATTATATACCCTCCAGTACTCGTGCCTCCGATCAAGTCAAAGAGTTCCCAGGGCTCCTGTGGCGCCAATCCCTTCTTCTCTCTCTCCTTGTTCACCTTGTTCATAAGATGCTCAAGAATGATAATTGATGAAAGGCCTCGAACCCCACCTCCATCTATTCATCGAAATTCTTAGCAGGTATTGGCAGCAGACCAGTCGTTCGGTGCGACTTACCAAGTGATAGGAGCTTCAAAGGTCGCGACACAGTAGGCTGAGGCTCCGTCCTCAATTTCTTGGGATTGGTAGCCGTTGAACTAGAAATTCCCGTCATAGTCATTGAATAGGAAGAAGCTGATGATTAGAGAAGATCTTGCGACACCAAAAGTTGCTCGGTATGTCACCTAGGGAACAATTCACCCAGCGAGACTGAAGGTTTGCGAAACTTCAAATATTACAAGTCTGTGGAGATAAAGTTGTCAGCCCTCAGTCTCCGTCAGTACCGTACGTCGAGCAGATGCAGCCGCAGTCAAATTAATTATCCAATCCAAGATACGAGACGGTCAGCCCGATATTTTGCACGAATTCATCCGCGAGCCAGAAGCCACTAGGAAGATCAATCGATTGTTCCGGCACTGATTATAGAAGGCTTGCATACTGCATTGCATCTCTCTGGCAGAATATGCAGGATTGCAGAAGGAAATGAACGGCTGAGATGAAATCTGTAAGAACAAGCTCTACTCATCATTACAGACCATTGAACATGGATTGGAGCTGGGAAAAAGAAACGCGTAAGATAGCAAGGCAGAAGACCAGCATGCAGCAGACTACGAAGAAGTAGCTGTCAGTCCAACATTCACTGGACTACAGGAAAGTAATGACGGAACAAAGATCTACGGAAGGGGACTACAAGACAATGGATACTCGCCGTAGCATAATAATTTGTACGGGAGAAGGAGCTATATAGCTCGACTCTTACTCCCACTTAGATTAAGAATAATTAAACCGATTCAATCTGACATGACTTAGTCCATAAATGCGACTGAGTTTGGTGTTAAGAATTGGTCATCTCATTTTGTACCAATAGTAGCATTCGTAGAGAAGATTGAGGAAATTGAACCAGCTGAAATATACTGGTTATCATGCAATGAACCAGCTGAAATATGCTGGTTATCCTTGCGAGTCATGCAATAACCGCCAAGATAAGAAGTGAGAGAAGTTCATTGGTCGACCACTCGGCCCCCAACAGTGCCTATAGCTGAAGTCGGCGATTACAAACTTAGGTGTGAGCATCGAGGCTTTGGCGTGAAATCGAACTCTCTTCTCCTCAGGTACTTGAATGACGTATCGAGCGTCCTAGTACAAGTACTCCGGGGCCTCAGGAGGTTAAATAAGGCCTCTAGTCACTGACACTTAATAAGGCTTTATTTAATAACTTAAAGTATTATACAAGTTTATTTTACCGAAGACTTCTTATATATTTACTTTTTAAAAATATTTCTAAATATAATAAAACCTTTTTATAAATATATAAAATTTAAATAAAATTTTAAATATATTAAAAATTATATTTAAAATAAAATATTTTTAAATATAAATTTGATAATATATTTATAAAAATTTCTTATTTTATAAAAATAAATTATAGAAAATCAAGTATATAAAAGTTAATAATTTATTTAATAAATATATTTTACTTTTATTTCTCAGAGCTCTAAGTTTAATATAAACCACTCTATTACCACAGAGAATCCGATCAAAGTATTTCCGTAGCCTCATCCGTACACTACTGGTAATCCATCCACTCTATCATGTACCCCAATGCTACCGGCGAGGAGGCAATTGCGGCACTCTAAGACTGGTACCAATTCTACCTGATTCCAGGTGCAGTCCACTGCGAAACCAACTCTCTGCAACCCGGTCCCTGGCCCGAGGACAACATGGCAACGATGATCAATTGGGTTGAGAACGGAGTCAAGCCATCTGCTCTTAACGCCACTGTTTCTTCTGGTACCTATGCTAGGGAGACTCAGATGCTTTGCTAATAGCCTAATCGCCCTCTCTGGAAGAGCAACAACACTAATTTTGACTATGTTACCGATAAGGCTTCTATTGAGAGCTGGACTTACACTTTTGATGCATTCAAGGTTCCTATCTACTAGATGTGCTTTGGCTCTGATCAGACGTATGTCTTGGATAACGACCATGGGATGCAGACGTGAACTCGATAGTCCAAATACTTGACGTCTTAGGTTCGAATCAAGATCTAAGAATTTTATAAATAACTACAGCCCAAGAACTAAATCCACAAACATCCCTTCCTCATCATGGTCAGAAAATTCAAGGACAGCGTCTATCTAAATACACTATGTTAATCCGTCCAGGTGTTCAAATAATATTCCAAAAATCAGAAAGAACTCCTTGGACCGTGGGAACTGTTACAATATAGCACATTCTGGTGTTCAAGAATTGAAACTATCACAAACTTCTGCACTGCCAAAGCATCGCAATGGCTGGCCAACACTTTATGAAAACATGTGGATGAACGAAGCTTCCAAATGCTTAGTTCATTGCTTCGGAATGTGCCTAAAAGCAAAGCATGTTTGAAATGGGATCAATAACTGTCTTCTTCCTCTTCCTCTCCATCTGTTCAGCATCCCATAAAGCTATCACGCAACCGAAAACAACATGACCGTAAAAGAATTCCCTTACGAAAAAAAAGTTGAACAGTAGCGCGTGGTACTTATCCTAAAGTGAAACCTCCAAAGTGGGGTCCGTTAGACGACGAGAAATAAACTCAAAGTGACCGAAAGTCATTGTAGGATAAATGAAGAAGATTATATCACTCCGTTCTCGATCAGAAAACGGAAGCGGAATACCCCGTCTTGAACCCGAAAGATATGTTGTCATCCATTCCCTCTGCGATTAGATCCTCCTCCGTGCGTATTCCACTTTCCATGGCTTTTGGAGAAATCCAAATAACGGACTATGCTCTTTGTAACTCTCGAATCGACGATGGAGTTGGACCAGACCGCCCAATCCCACTCAGATGCAGCGTACTTGTCGAGACTGAAAACTGAAACCGTGCATATGTTTATAAGTATGCCGATACTTGGGATCTGTGCAAGAAGGCGATTAACGACGTACGTCTCGAAACCTGGAATGTTCATATATGGCTCGGATTATGCACAGGCATAATACTGTGATTGCGATTACCCGCCGAATGAGGAAGACGGAAACATTTCGGATTCTGGACAGCTTGTCTACAGATTCGATTGAATGAAAGGGATAGAGGAGTGGAATAGTAGTGAACGGGGCCATTTGAGTAAGAGGGGGTTTCTCTGAATCCATGCTCGGAAAGAAGCTTGTAGTTGAAGAGAAGTTGTGATCGATGCACGAGCTGATAGCCGAAGTTGCGGATGACGAGGGAGGGTACAAGTTTGAAGATTGAAATAGTGGCTTTTAAATTTTAGACTGGGTGAGTTGTGAAACCAAATATAAACCGTAATTGTCACTTCTCTAGAAGTGACGTCACTTTTGGAGTTTTCACATAAGTAGTTCTAAGACTATGATAGAAACTTGGGCTGTTTAGGGCAATATTATTGCTACATACCTACTAACAACTAGTGATTGGGTTGACTATTTTAGTGCTCTGTACGTATAAACCGTATTGCGCGGCATGATCTTCGCTAAACCGATAGTTCATTCTACCTAAATCTTCCCATGGGGAGCCATTTGGTGATTTCAATGTCACATGTTGTGAAACACAATGATCTCGAGGCCAATTACAGTCTACAGAGTAACCAATTTCAATTTTGCAGAGTAACGCTAACCATTAAATACGTGGAGAAAGGAGAAGGAAGAGTGAGTTGGTAAACGCAGCGGGACTACCGCATGAAAGACTAGGTCATCAGTAATATGACATCCTTATGCTTTCTGACTATTGGGAAAAGGATGCCAAATGTCGAGGGCCTGGAAATGCAAGATCTTGCATTTGTGTGAGATTTTTGAGACGACTTATCGCCAGCGTTCGCTCGATTGGTGTTAGGAAATGTATCACCTACCCCCAAAGAAACGAAAGCTGCCATCAAATGCATCTTAAAAAGCACACTTTTCCTATCTATAATTGCATAAATCTGTCTCAAAATTTAAAAAAAGTGATACAAATACCCCCACCCGCCCTCACAACTCATAATCTAGGAGATATCAATCAACGGTATGGGTATAAAAGCCACCAACGAGCCCCACAAACTCTCTTCTTCCTCCTCTCCCTCCCACATTCTCCTCGCATTCTCCCAAAAAAGCCTCTTCACCAACTGCTCATCCCCCTCACACCACTGCACACAGCTCGCCACCCACTCCGCCACATTTACCTGCCCCTCAAACCTCGTATGGGGCCAGTCGCTCGCCCAGATAACCTGGTTCCCCTCCTTCACATTCAGCAACTCCTTCGTCAAGGCCTCGATATCGCCCCAGCGCGCGCCGGCAATCCGATACGGGGCTGAGATCTTGACGAAGACGTTATGGTCGCGCATCATGGTTTTCAGTTCCTCCCAGCCGGTGAGGCTGCGTAGATCATGTGGCTGGTTTTTTATTGTGACGCGGGGGAAAGCGGGGCAGCCGAAATGGTCGATGCAGACGGTGCAGATGCCGGATAGGTGGTGGATGAATGAGCTGAGGCCGACCATGCTGGCGAGGTCGGCGTGGATTTGGAGGGACCAGAAATCCCCTGGGGCGGCTCTGAGGAGTTGGGCATAGGAGATTATTAGAGCTTCGAGCTCGTTTCGTGAGAGTGTTTTTCCTACGGACTGGAGAAGCTTAATATGACGAGTTCAAGAACCTTGGGACATCTCTCAGTTTGTTCTCTATATGTTATATAACATAACGAGAAGATGAATAAGCTATCCAATCTATTCATCACTTTCCAAATCATATCGAAAAAAAGGCACTTACCTTAAGATTAATCCTCACTCCCCTAACCCCTCTATCCCACCACTCCCCCAACTCCCTCAATCCCTTTCCCATCTCCATTTCCCCTTCCTCTCCCACCCAACTCCCCTTCATCCTCTCTACCGGATCCACAACCACAACACCCACTCCCCTCTCCGGGCCCAGCACCTCCAACCCCTTCAACAAACACGAGTTATCCAACCCATACGTCGACGGCTGCACCAGCACAATCTTCGCCTTGTGCTTATCGCCATCAAACCCCAACTCCCTATGCAACCCCCAAAGATCCTCCAGCTTCGCCGCATGCGGACGATAAGTAGCGCTTTTGGAAACGGGGAAACGGACAGGGTCGCAGATGTGCGTGTGGTTGTCATAGATGCGGGGTGCAAGGGAGAGCAACTTAGCGAGGGATTGTGTCTGTTCGTGTGTATGTGTGGTGTTGGGTCTGTATTGGTGGGGTTGGTGGTGGGAAATGCGGGGGAGGGATGAGAGAAGTAGAGGGCGGAGGTGGGTGAGTGGTAGGGGGGCTTTGGGGAGAAGGGGGGACATGGAGGCGGGGGTCTCTTTGAGTTTGATAGTGGGTGGATTGGGATTATCTCATGTAACTTTTCTTGTGTCCTGCACTATTGGTGATAAATATGTGGTTGTGTTTGAAAGATATAATGGACTGGATTGGACTGTGAAAAATGGTGGGGCTAGTGCTTGTAAGGTAAGAACGGAAGGGGAGAAAACACAACTGCGTGGAGTTTAATATATATATGTATATATATCCCTTGGTATAAGTAATGTGCTTACTGAACATATGATTGAGAATTGAAACAAAAGCTTTTGCATAAGAAAGGCGTATGCATTATTGTCGGTTAGCGAGTGCTGGAATCCATCATATCCGCCTAGATACACTGCGATTGCGATCACGATCACGGAAGCGATGCTCGCAAATTGAAATTCGGACGTCACATGTAAATGGTCCTCGGCTCGCTTCGGGTGAAAACTTTTCGCGTACCACTCATATAAATAATTCCATAGAAGCATAGTGTAGTTGATCAATCAAGACCAGAAGTACAACGTCCCAAAAGGGTGACGTTCGTAGCCACGTACCGGGTCTTCCCACATATATAGTTGCGTTTGAAAGATATGATAGACTGGATTGGACTATAAAAAATAGTGAGATATAACCAAGAGACCTTAGGCTCAAGGACTATTAGGGTCCTAGGAGAACTCTTGGAGGAACGTGTTACGAATCTTGTCTTCTGAGTCACGTGGAAAGTGGTCAGGTCACGGGATACTAGCATTATCGTAGGTTTATTGTTGAAAACAATTATACAGGGAATCAACAAATGTAATAGTAGGTAACAAGTTTTAACTAAAGGTTGAGTACGAAGCTCTATATACTAAGGAAAACTATATAGTTATATAGACCTTTGTTCTCTGTTGTCCTAGACATCCTACCCTGTCTGGGACGTCTGGGAGTGCTGGGACATCACGTGGTCGCTGTCTGAGGTTCTACTAAGGGTACTCTTGGAAAGAAGCGTGTGTGAGAATATTGATCAATTGTGGAGATGATGATTCTAAGTTACAAACTGCGTGAACGTATCTGCATAGTACATAGAACTAGTAAGCGAAATCAGAAATCCTAACCAGCTAATAAA
Organism: Clarireedia aff. paspali H2; assembly: GCA_026770245.1. NCBI lineage: Eukaryota > Fungi > Ascomycota > Leotiomycetes > Helotiales > Rutstroemiaceae > Clarireedia > Clarireedia aff. paspali H2. The sequence continues at coordinate 36,361 of JAJCXA010000236.1, forward strand.
CGAACGAGTATCTCTAGCAAAATCACCCCCTGGTCATACTACTAAGCGAGCTGATAAGAAAGATAAGCCACCCCTAAGCGAACTACCCCAATCTACTCTTGGTTCCTTTCGTACTGTATCGTCTCTAGGTCTAGGTACCGTCCTACTTAGAAGGTACACCGATAGACGTTGTTACCTTTCTTGTCTCTGTACCAGAGGTGAAGACACTTTGACTTCGCTTTATTATAAAAACTTCCCCCCTAATCTTTCCACAATGAGCGAAAGACAAGCTGCTGGTCGCAGCAAGCGCCAATGGTTGTGGGACCAGTCCCACAAGCTGCGGGGCCGCCTATTTCCCCCAAAGCAATCTTCTCAGCCTAGCCGTGCACAGTCACCAGCCTCGAATCCAGATGTCACTGACTCGTCCCAAGAAGACAATATGTGGGAGATTGCGGAAGTTGAACTGAGAAAGGACCCAAAAAAGAATCAACTTCTAGATGCGTTTTACGACATCTTAAAATCTGAATCGATAGATCTCGACAGTTCTGATACTTCCAAGAAGCAGGAACAGATCTCCGCTTTCATTAAGTCTAAGTCCAAGAGTTTTGAAGAGGCCAACAAGTCGGGTCAAGCTGCTAGTGTCCTGAAGAATGCGGCCGGTTGTATCTTAAAGGCGAAAGAGATCATTTCCACTGCTGCTCAACCATGCCTCCCGGCTTCAATAGCGTGTGCTGGTGCAATGTTTGTTTTATCGGTAAGTTCCCTATTACGGCTATATATCAGATGCTGATACTCAGATAGCTTTATGTTCAAGCTAGCAGTCAGAAAGACTTTCTCTTCAAAGGTCTGAATGAGATTCCACACGTGATTTACCGTCTTGCAAAAAACGAGGATCTGCATTGGACCAAGGCACAAGAGGTGGTAGTCAAGGAATCCATGACGAAACTATGCTCCCATATAATTGAATTCCTAGCCCGGGCAGCTTGTCACCTTAAAAAGAATCCCATCGCTCAGAAACTGAAAGACATGTTTCGCCAGGGTGAATGGGATGTTTTGCTATCCGAAATAAAAAATGCCGAGGCTCATGTGAGAGATCATTCTATAGTCATTGGCTGGATGGAAGTTCGAACGATCAAGGAAGACCTGGAAAAGGACCGATTGGTACAGCAGACCGCGACTCTTCACCAAAAAACCGAAGCCCGCAGAGAGAGAGTCAGTGCATTTCTCACAGAACTTCATGAGCATGCATGGCCAGGCGGAGATAGCTACACGTCCAGCAAAGATCGAGTTAAGGATCCGGAGGAAGGTACTTGTAAATGGTTTACAAATCATGACAAGTTCAAAGAATGGGAATCTCCGGGCAATCCAGACTCTCGGTCTCCTCTTCTCCTCTTGACCGCTTATCCAGGAAGCGGAAAATCTGTACTGTCAAAACATCTTATCAACGCCGTCTTGCCGAGGTCCACAGATCGAGCTGTGTGCTATTTTTTCTTCAAGGATGATTTTGAACATCAGAAGAGCGCTACCGGAGCACTTTGCACTCTCCTTCATCAGCTTCTGGCCATCTCTGAATCGAGAGGCTGTACTCCTCTAGCCGATTCTGCTCTACGCCATTTTAAGACCGTTGGTAAAGCGAGCTTTTTTGGCTCTGTTTCCAGCCTCTGGAAGACTTTTACTGAGACCGCTCTTCATCCTGACGCTGGAGAGATTATTTGCGTTCTTGATGCCTTAGATGAATGCCGGCAAAAGGATAGGAACGAACTCATCGATGCTATAAACGATTTCTACCGAAGTCGACAGAACAAAGTATCATGCCTTCTCAAGGTTTTTTTGACTAGTCGGCCATATGGAGACATAATACAATCCAAGTTCTCTTATGTTTGGGGACACCAGCTTCCTGAAATCCGTCTTGCTGGTGAAGAAGATGACGTTGCAAACGACATTGAAAAGGAGATCAAGATCGTTGTTGACAAACGTATCGATCATATTTGTGATACCTTCCATCTAGCGGCGCCGATAGCAAATTTGATGAAAACGAATTTGGGTACTGCTCCGGGACGTACTTATCTGTGGATAACTCTTGTTTTCGATGATCTCTTGAAAAATACATCTACTATTGACAAGAATTATATCGAGAACTTTATCAAAAACCCGCCAAAGAACATCGATGACGCTTACGAAAAGATTCTAAGTAGGCTAAAAACGCAAGGCCAGGGCAACCAAGACCTTAAAAGAACTCAAACTATCTTGCAAATGGTTGTAGCAGCAAGAAGACCACTTACTCTTCAAGAAATGTCTATAGCTCTGCCATTTGCAGAGTATCAGCCATCTTACCAGGTTACAGCTGATGACATCGAAATGAAAGAGAGAATGTGGGATATAATCCGGGATTGTTGCGGTCTCCTTGTTGTTCGTGTCGATGACAGACTTTATCTTCTCCATCAAACAGTTAGAGAGTTTCTAGTCCCAACTGCTCATAACCCCAATAATGAGAATCGAAAAGCCAAGGACACGCCAGACTCTGGCACGACCCTCCCATACTATTGGAAGCATTCAATTGACTTGATGAACGCTAATTCGGTTTTGGCAAAAGTATGCATTTTCTATCTCCATTCAAACTTTGCAGAGACGAATGACTCACTGCTTGACTACTCCGCCAATTACTGGGTAGATCACTACCATCAGTCGGCAAAAGATTTCCAAGCAGCAGAAGCAGCAAGAACAACTGATCTTTGTCTACTCAAACACTACAGAGAATGGGTTACAATTTATGGTGAGCATAATATGATTCCTGAGGATGGGCCCACACTTTGTTTTTTATCTGCTCTAGGACTTGAGGGGGCAATAGAGATCTTTCTGCTTAAGCAATATCCGATTAAAATTGATTTTCGGAATGATCTAGAGGCCAAGGACAAAGAATATGGTCAGACGCCATTATTATGGGCTGCAAGAAACGGGCATACTACTGTAGTAGAACAGCTACTTGAGAAAGGTGCTGATCCAGAGGCCAAGGACAAAGAATACGGTCGGACGCCGCTATCATGGGCTGCAAGAAGAGGGAATACTACTGTAGTAGAACAGCTACTTGAGAAAGGTGCTGATCTAGAGGCCA
>JAJCXA010000237.1:0-39451 GCA_026770245.1 Clarireedia aff. paspali H2
TGCTCTGTGTGCTCTGTGTGCTCTGTGTGCTCTGTGTGCTCTGTGTGCTCTGTGTGCTCTGTGTCTCTTGTAACCAGTCCAATCTCGAAGATATTCATTCTTCGCTCGCTCACTCTTGGAGCCAACCCAACATCACACAAGAGAAATAGCCATGAACAAATATGATGTTTAAAATAATTTTCCAATTTTTTTCTATTCATAATCATCATTGTAATATATAGACCAATTGACGCCTAGCTAACCAAAGTAGCTGGTATATAAACCCAAAAAAAGATCAGACAATCCCGCTATGAATAACCAATGAATGCTCCCATCAAGTGTCCCAGAAAAGAACAATCCTATACCTAAAAAAAGGGTATTTCATCAAGTCCCAACAACACCACACACTCCCCTAGTCCGACCCAAGTATTATATTCCAATTGTTTTCCACAATTCCCCGTCTTGTCCCTTCTATTCACATGTCTATTCCCAACCTTTTCTTCTTTTCTTTGAGCGTTTTTTGGGGTATGTATCATTATCCGCTTCTGTCATCGTGAATTTGTTGAACCATTTCTTTCTGTTTGCTCCACCACGGCACCATTGCACCACCACCTCGACGAATTGAGATGCTTAATCAACATCATCCTCGTCATCTTGATCTTCATCTTGGTGTAACACCCATCCCTTACTCATCTCAACAGCTTGCTCCCACTTCTTGAACATCTTAGCACTCTTCGATTTCTTGACTTGAGGACTGAAGATAGTTCGGTCATCTCTGTTGATTTCCTTCAACTCATCAAACTCCTTCCAGATGTCAACGGCAAAGCCTGCAGCGATGGCAGCGCCCAATGCTGTTGTTTCACGCATGACTGGGCGGTTGATCGGTATGCTAAGGATGTCGGCTTGAGTTTGCATGCAAAGGTCTGAGTTGGACATGCCACCGTCAACAGCGAGACCTTCAAGTTTGTGACCGGAGTCCTTCTCCATAGCATCGAGAATGGCCTTGGTCTGGAAACAGGTAGCTTCCAAAGTGGCACGGGCGATATGACCACGCTGAGTGTGTTGTGTGATACCGACTAGAAAAGTTGTTAGCTATTGGTCATAAATTTATGAGAGGGGGTAAACTCACACAGTGTTCCCTTGGCAGAGTCAATCCAGTAAGGAGCGAAGAGACCGGAGAAAGCAGTAACGAATACAACACCACCGTTGTCCTCGACAGTCTCAGCCAATTCGGTGATCTTACTGGAGTGGGCAATGAAACCAAGATTGTTCATCAAGAACTTCACACCAGAACCGGCGACTGCAATGCTGCCCTCAAGAGCATAGACAGGTTTACGGCCATTTCCAAAGTCATAGGCAACAGTCGCCAATAGACCAAATTTAGAAATCACGGGCTTGGTTCCTACGTTATAAAGCAGGAAACAACCAGTTCCGTATGTGTTCTTTGCGTGTCCCGGCTCGAATCCGCATTGCCCGACCAAGGCGGAGGATTGATCACCTAAACAACCAGTGATCCTAATGCCTTCTAGCGCACCATATGCGAGTTTCCCGAACGCTTCTTTGTCTGAAGATGGTACGATTTTGGGGAGGGTAACGTTTTTTCTGTCGAGTTGAAAGAAGTTAAGGAGATCGTCGTCGTATTTGAGAGTGTGGAGGTTCATGAACATAGTTCTTGAGGCGTTGGTGGTATCTGTGACGTGAACGTTGGCCTCCTTACCACCGTTCAGCTTGTAGATCAACCAGGTGTCGACTGTGCCGAAAGATAATCTGCCCTCATCGTAGGCATTTCGAATGGCTTCTACATTTCGGTACATCCACAGAAGCTTGACACTGGATGGGTATGTAGATAATGGCAAACCGCACAACTGTTGGATGTTGTCCGCACCTTCACGGTCCTTGAGCTCGCGCACAAGGGCTGTGGTTCGGGTGTCTGGCCAGACGATGGCATTGTATAGGGGCTCCCCAGTGTGTGTGTCCCAGCAGATGGTGGTTTCTCGCTGATTGGTGATACCGATGGCTTTGATGTCCGTTTTCTTGTGTCCCAATTCGAGGAATTTTTCAGTTGCCTTTTCAATACATTCTTCCACCGACTTGACCAGTTCTTGAGGATCATGTTCGTGCCATCTGCGAAGAAAGATTGATTAGTGGCACGTTCAATTAAAGCGACAGGCGGAATTGATTTTAAACTCACCCTGACTCAGGATACATGTTCTCGAATTCATGCTGGTGCATTGCCACAGGTTGACCCTCTCCATTGAAAATGATAAATCTCGATGAGGTGGTACCCTGATCTATGCTACCAATGAACCAATGCTTTTGCTTCTCCTCTTCCGTTTGGCCCAGCTTTTCGGGCAAATGGTATTTTGTTTGTTCGATGTGCTCAACATGCTCGGCATCTTCTGGGGACATGTCTTTGGCAGCTTGGAAGTCTTGGTTTCTGTATTCCGCTTCCCTTCGGTATTTGAAACCATCGAGATTGGTATGCGGTATAGGAGCTGGGGGGGTTGGGTGCATCATCTTGGCAGACGAGTATGTGTGAGTGAGTGAGTGAGTGTTTGTGTGTGCCTGTGTGTGCCTGTGTGTGCCTGTGTGTGCCTGTGTGTGCCTGTGTCTGTGTCTGTGTCTGTGTGTGTAGGTAGGTAGCTAGGTGGTAGAGAGGTAGAAGAAAGGTGAATGGGTTGGTATCAAAAGAGTAACAATGGATTGTAGGTCGCAACTGATGGCTTCTTGAGTGGAAGTTGAAGGGTGCTGGTATTTAAGAGGAAGGACAAAGTGGTTGTATAGTTGGAGTAAACAAGTTGGGGGAATATATGACATGGTGAAGGGAAGGAGATAGGCGCAAGGGAAAACGATCAGCCATATACTAAGCAATTGGTCGGGCTTGACACACAGATAGCGCAGAACGAACGGAAGCGTGTACGGAGTAGGAGAGAAAGGGTCCACTCAAACCATTGGATAATTGCCCCGCCATTTTGCTTGGTGTGAAGTTGTGAGCGTGTGTGTGTGTGTGTGTGAGCTTGTGTGCTCTTCCTCTTCCGCTTCTTCGTTGAATTTCGATGGGTCTAGGTTGGCCTTGCATGCAAGACGGCGACCCTTGTCTCTCGTCCCCTGTTTCCCACGCACGGCTGTCGATGGAAAAAACGATCCTGCACGCGGTCACGGCGATGATCACCATCGTTTTGCTAGGAAAAGATACCCAATGCAGTTTAGGACATACCAAGGAAGATTCCAACAATTCCATGGCTGCGCATCCCATTTTCCTTCCCTACATGTGATGGGCGAACGATCAGCGCGAAAGATCAGCACAAAAGATGGAGAAGTTGAGAAGTTGGGAGGTTGGATTTGGACAGGACGGTGCCAGTACGGTTGTTTTCCTAGGTGCAATACATGGTCCTTCCCGTCGTTTACGTCGAATTGGCAAATGGAGAGAATGGGAGAATGGAGAATGGGAGAATGGGATACTCCTCCTCCATCTCCATGCTTATTCCTTCCGTGTTGTTTTCTTCCCTTTCCCCAGAAAGCACACTTTTCCTTCCTTACCCCAACCAAACCCCCACATGCTTCATGGAGATGAGATTCCCGAGTGCAGTAACGGTAACAGTAACAGTAACAGTAACGGTCGAGGTCGAGGTCGTTCTACGAACCGGAAGAATTATTTCCGTCCTATGAGTGAGAGTCGTCGCCCCAAAACACAGACGGAATATAGAAAAAAGTACAGCCAGCGTGTACATACTACATACATACTACTTCGTACACACAACCTCCATCCCAGGCCAGGGACCTTTTCTTCCTGTCGCCGGATCACGATCACTCACATAGCATACATAGCATACATAGCATCCATAGCATCCACCCATGTCTATCTGTCTCGCTGCATGATCCATCTTGCATGTGTGCATTCCATGACCTGCCCGTATCTCCTTGCAAGGCGACTCAAGCTCCATGAGTGGCTCCCTCCCCTCGCCTCGCTCTCAAAGGGAAATAATCCACACACACGTGCAGTTCCGGGCCTGTGGCGGTGCGTCAGTTCCGAGGCGCCAAAGCTCCAAGCGAGTGGAGACAGTGCCAGCTTCTGCCAGTCGTTGCCAGTTCTAAAAGTTGTACCTGCTGGTCCCTACGTAGCCGTAACGTCAACAATGGGCAATCGTCGTGCTTCTTACCCTTTCTGCCTTGGATTTTCGATCCTGCGAGAGAGAGATCGAGATAGCATTGGCATGAGAGATGTTATCATACTGTAGCTATGTTATCATATCTTATAGATAACATCATATCCCCAATTATTTTTCTACACAATTACATAGTATGATGTCCTCTTTACTCTTTGTGAACGAAAAATGGACCGTATGATCTCTTTCACCTTCATAATTTCATCATATCATCCACAAAATTATGGACTTTTGACGATAGTTATGAAAAAAAGAGATCAGAAACCTGTGTGTGGCCACGACTCAATTACGACCCCTATTGTCTGCCGCGCCCCATTTTCTTCGCACTTGTACTCTACCTCTGCACGGAGTAGATTCCCCTTGACGAAAGCCCATCTACGAAGTATGGAGTATAGTACAGGTACTTAGGGTACGGTTGCACAGAAGAGCGACTGTCTCGTTTCAACAACTGTACAGTACCGAAGTATCGTGTCTTTGTTGTATCAACTGCTGATCATTTGATCGTCCATGCACAAACAGCTCAATGCAACTACTTCTTCGTTTCAAAATGGGTCAGTCGTCGAAACCGGCAGAGGCTCTAGAACCCCGAGGAACGCCGGGAACCCAAGCAACTTACGAAGCGCACTCAACAACACATGCAAGAATGCAAGAAAAAGCTTCCATTGCAGCCTCGCCCATGCATCTAGGTTCAAACATCTACAAGTCTTGCCCCTCTATTAGCAGGTCTCATGAACCCTTTGGTGTCTTTCATGCTTCATGTAACTTACCCGGTCCCATCCAATGTTTTACAAATTTAGATTGGCAGCGCTTACCGGATTACCTTTTTCGTTCAAGCTTCGCCTCGGCCCAGCTTTCTCCCCTCCGCCCATAAGCAGAAGTGGAGAGGAGGTGGAGTACGAAGAGAGTCAGAAGAAGCACGAAGCACGGTCTCTTCGTGTCGGGAGCCCGGCACTTTGGAGCTTTCTCCAGAAAAAAAAAAAAAAAAAATTACTTGCGTAGAGACATGTATGAATGAGAAGGGGGCAGGGCAGAAAGGCAGTTCAATTTACGGTCCCTCCGACCAACTAACTTCCAACTCCGGCCCCCCACATCTCATTACCATTTCAATTGACTTCTAGAACCCATTTTGAAGATTTGATTCGGTCCGTTAGAACTTCGGGTCAGCACGTACGTTTGCTGTCTGCCTTTTTGTGCAGAACTAGAACTAGAACTAGAACTAGAGCTTCTCTTATCAAAAAAGGAACTTGAAACTTACAAATGTACGAAAAAAACTGATCACGCTCACACATCCTCCCCCCCCCCCCCGGGCTCCCTTCCCCATTCCCCCTTCCTGCCCCGCGTGCACTTGGAGATGAAAGGGCTGGCTAGATTGAAGTCTCTTGGTACCTGACTACTACCCAATGCCATCCACAGTAAGCCATCTCCGAACATGCTTTTCGTGCCCAAGAATGGATGATGGAAATCTAATAGTTGGTAATTTCACCCACTGTAAGCTTACCGGCATGAACCATCATCTATCTGTCTGTCTATCTATCTGTCTGTCTGTCTATCTGTCTGTCTATCTATCTGTCTGTCTATCTATCTGTCTGTCTATCTATCTGTCTGTCTATCTATCCATCCGTCTCTGCCCTGCCCTGCCCTACCCTCCCTCTTCTGAACCTCCCTCAGGACCAGAATCGACTCCTTGCTCTATCTACAATCTCCGAGATATGACACTGTACATACAAGTATGTTCCGCCCCCCTTTTCTAGACACACACACATACATACACATACACGACCACTACCGCAACCGCTAACTTACAGCACAGCACAGCACAGCACAGCACAGCACTTGTAAGTTAAGTTATGCCAAGCCTCTCAACTCCATCCCTTTCATCTTCCTTCCTGCCCGCGTGAACAATAAAAAATATGGGGATTCCCCATATATAGCATCCTCCCACTGTATGTTTGTTTGTTTGTACTTCGTATGTATGGATGGACATACCGCTCTCGCTCTGGCTCTTTGACGATCTTTTTCTCTGCAAGGGGGGTACTGTCCTGTCCTGTTGCTTATTCATAAACTCAACTTACTTGGTCGATTTAACTTGATCTCGTGTCATCAAGTTTTAACTCCTAGTATTATATTATTTTTATCTCAATGGACAACAGGACAGGACAAGACAAGATTATCTGTGGCGGTTTGATAAACGGTGGGGCGGGGGAGAGAGAGCGGGGAGGGAGGGACAACTAACTAACTGCAAAAATTCGGTGAATACATAAGTAGGTTATGATATGATGGCTCAAGAGTCGAGACTTAGTGCGGATTTTCGAGCCATCGTGTACCACCCACCTCTGACATTCTTTTTCCTCCTTCTCCTGCTTCTTCTTCTGTTTAATTGGAGGGAGGGAGTACTTGATATTCCAATCCATAACCATGTCCAAAATCATCTTTCTCAGTTTCTATTCATTCATCCATATTACTCTTTCTCCATACTCTTTCTCCATGCCAATCCAAATATCCATCCCCGTCTCCATTATTCCCCATCTGACTATCCATCATCATCATCATCATCATCATCACCATCAAAATATGTCATCACTTTCTGATATTCCTTCTCTCTTTCTTTACATTCCTAAGGCATCCAAAGAAGAAAAAACCTCGATCCTCACCAGCAACCCAGATCCTTCCCCCCTCCCCTTCTTTCTTCCCCTTCATTTCTCCCTCCTTGAACCCTAGTCCTAGCTCCACGCACATGCGTACCGAGACCGAGGATATCCGTCTGTGTGCTGCTGCGGGAGCGAGGCGAGAACGAAGTGGGGCGGGCGGCCGAGCGAGCGTGAAAGCAAAAAATGTGCTGCAGTGCAGCTTGCAGCTTGCATGATTTTTGAACGTGCGGCGTACATGCCAAGTTAAGCGTGTGTAGCTTAAGTTCCGTGGGTGAATTGGCTAGGAAAATGTTTTCGCGTTGGAGGGGAGGTTATGGGGTAAGGAATAACTAACCTCTTTTTGCGCGAGGGAGAGCCGTCATTGGGGAAGTTGTCTTGTTGCTTTGATGGATGGTTTTTGTTTGAGAGACCACACTCGTTGCCAATTGCCTTTGGAATGAATGAATTAGAGATGCTGAATCGACTTTTAGTAGAAGTCTTCGGGTGTTTTTTTTTGGGGGGGGGGGGTTTGTCAGTCCGTCATCGTGAAATTCTATGATTAAGAACCGTCAGCACTTGTATGAATATATGTATAAAGGTAGGAGGATACAAACATTTTATTTTGGTGAGGACGAGCCGCCATTGCGGAAGTGGTCCTGCTGAAGTTTGTTTGGAGGACCACACTCCTTATCAATGGCCTTGCGGTTGTGGCTGTCGAGATCCTTGGGCGGTGATATTGATTTTCTTCTCGAGGGTACTGTGCAGTTGATGACTATAAGGAAAGATGATCAGCTCATGCACAAGTACGGAAGGGTAGGAATACTACTTACAGTTGATTTGGTGAAAGCAATCCGCCATTGGGAAAGTGGTCCTGCTGAAATTTATTTGGAGGACCACACTTCTTGTCAATGGCCTTTGGCGGAATTGTGATTGTCGACGAGCTATTTTTGCGAGGTTGATTGTCCCATGTGTTTTAGGACATTGAAATTGAGTTAGCTTTGTTTCGTAGGATGAGGTTGATAACGGAAGGCAGTTTCCTTTCCAGTGTTGATTGTCCAGTGGATAAAGGAACATTAAGATCGGTTTTGTTTCGTCTTTGGTATTGAGGATTTGACTCGGCGGGATTGTCGTGTTGCGTTTGGTACATTGAGTTGATTAAGTTTGCTGGCGAGGCGTGGTGGTTTATCCTTGGGTTGGATGATGTCGACGGCGTGAGTCGATGGCGTCCGATGATGAAAAAACGCTAAGAGATGCTTATGGTTGCTGGTTGTGTCGATATGTCAACCATACCCATAGTTTTATCGAGTGATTGGTTGTGGGACCGAAATGAGAAATCCGTATGGTTAGTGTAGCGTAGTGTGCCGAGATGGTTTAGATGCCACATGTCCTTTATAGCCCTGTCTCCTTCTCCTCCTCCGTTTTATATCACGCACTCTTGAAAATCCGCATCTTCAAGCGTGATAAAATTCGCTGCGGCCATTACTTTTCGTGTCGCTCCCGATCTCTACGGAGTCGCTCCCGGTACCAGTGTCGAGCTTGCTCGCCGGTGAAGTCGTCTTGTGGCACTCGGCGTCTGGGGAGAAATGTGACGTTGTCTATTACCATAGGGATGCCGTTGTCGAGGAATACTTCCATGGGGGGAGGATCGATGTCGACGTCGGAGTCTGAGTCTGAGTCTGAGTCAGAGTCGGTGTCAGAGTCATAGTCCGTATCGGAGTCAGCGTTTAAGTCCAAGTCAGTATTTGAGCCAGCGTCGGTGTCTGAGTCAAAGTCGGTGTTTGTATCGATGTCAGAATCCGTGTCAGAATCGATATCAGAGTCGACATCCCAGCAGGTTGAACAATAGGAAGAGGCGTCCGAGTCGTAGTCGTATTCAGAATTGGCGTAGGATCGGGCCTTCTTGCTTGGTGGACCCTCGTCGTTGAGCTCGTCATCCGTGGCGGCGAGCTTGCGCTTGTTTGGGCGGTCATATTGGGGTCGTTCGGAAGTAGTCGTGGCGTTGTGAATAGTTTCCCGCATGGGGGAGATGATGGTAACAGGTTCGTTGGAGCCGTTGTTGGCGTTGTCGTTGAGAATTCGGCTAATCGCCATGGGGTTGGCGGTGGTAGTAGTCACGGTGTAGCCTTGTCCAACGTGGGTGAAGTCGGAAGGGTTTTCTGGGAGAGGAATTGCGGGCTCCGGAAGGGTGAACTCGGTCAACGAGGGGGTTTCAGAGCGACTGTAGAGAGCGGGGTTAGTTGGGAGTTTGTGGAATTATGAGGGGGAAGGATAGGAAAAGGATAGAACAGCGAGGGTGAGTCAAAGTAGAAAAGATAGAACCTACTTGGCGGTTGGCTCCTCTGGTGAGTTGAGGAGAAAGTTGATGGAAGACATGGCGAGGTTAAGAAATTGGGTTAGGAGGTGTTTTCTATTCGCTGTTAGTATTGCGTACTTTACTGCACCCAACTGATGGAGGATACGACGGTGTCACCTACAACTTGAAGATAAAAGTCCAAGTAACCTCGAAGTCGAAGTTCTGGACTGTTGGAGTATAGGTTTGTAAGGTCGAGGTAGCTATCAACCCATGTTAGTTTCTCCTTTTGCTTTTACCGAAATGCTTTATGTGTGAGGCAACGAAAATACTGTTTTTCTCCTTTTCAAGGTGCCAACCAAGTGGTGAAGTCGAAGCAGGCAGCAAACATCAGACACATCTCTATTGATTTTTAAAGATATTGATGATGAAAGCATAGCCACAAGGCAAAATGGATAAATCGTGCAGACGAGGAACTAGCGCGTTGAGAAGCCCAACGTTGTGCAAAACGAACTATTTTACAATTTTTGTGTATTTTGGGGGAGAGGAGGCATAGAAACTTCAAAAATATGACCGAAAGAGTGAAGAATTGAGTATGGTCGCTGCTGTGTCATGATTGTGCGGGGATGAGATGATAGAATAGGTGTAGAGAGAGGATGGACAACACTTGTCTCGCAACCACGAAGAGCTGGGGGGAGTGGTGGAATGAGGTATGAAAAGGGATTAATAACTTACTGCCTATTGATATTTGTTTTGCTATCAATGTCGTCTAATTGAGTCTGTGGTTGCTGGTGTCGTTTGTAGAATGAAGGAGTTCGTTTGTATTGTCGATGAGTACGGTAGGTATGGTTGTGTGCGTGCTGGGCTTTTTCTGTCGTTAGTAAGTTGAACTTTTTAATTAATCGAGATAAAGCAAAAATATGAGCAGTCAATGGATTGATTTGATTGAGTTGATAGGAGAAAAGGGGAAATAATCATTCACATTGGAGGAGGTGAGATGAAATGAGTTGGGATGTGGTCGTGGTTGCGGTGGAGGGAGTTGAGCAGTACAGCAGGGAGCTGTTCAGAACTTCAATTGTAACTGCAGCTGAGGCTCGGGCGTATGTATGCACATTTGGTAGAAAGGGTACTTACATGATGGTGAGTGAGCGAGTAGAATTGTCTCTTTGGTCCGTTTGTCGTTTGTATACTCGTTTGGGTTGCGTTTGTCGGGCTGTGCTTGATAGAAGATTGTTGAGTTATGTTGTGTGTTTGGAATTTGACTGGATGAATAGATGATGAAGTGAGTAATGTATGTTGGATGGATAGAAGGGAAGAAATAAATGGGAGGGAGAAAAAGAGAGGACAATGATATGGATGATGGGTAGGGGACTAATTTAGACGCCAGGTTTGGGCTAGAAAGTGTTACAAGCGCGGTAATGAACGACGCTATTGGGGAATTGGACTTTTGGGTTGGTACTGGCTTCGAGGGTAGATCGGGAGGTGCGATGGGGGAGTTGGTTTCTGCTCTGGAGTGGTTGTAGGAGGTTACTAGAGCTTACAAGGAGAGGATGGGATACTCGATGGATGGAACTTGAGACGTTATTGCCCATTTACGATGCTCATTTACACTGCTCATTGAGCAAACTGAGAGCATTGTGTGCAGACGCTGTCTGGTAGCGATGGATATACTTTTTCTGCCGGGGGACATCTTGATTGGTCGATTGTGTAAGCGGGGCGATTAGGGGAGAAAGACACTGTAACGAAGAGAAGAGAGGTTGGTGGTATGTGCACTGGTGAAGTGCGCGCTTACGATAGGAGGTTAGGTTGTTGCTGCTTTGGGGTTCAAGGGCTTGATGGGTACGTGGTTCGCATGTAGGGTATGACGTGAGGATTTGGATTGAGAGTTCCAGGTGAGGGCTTGGAGTGAGAGACTGAGCTCCAGAGGAATGTTTTGTGGTTGGAGGACGTTCTGAATGAAGTTAGGGAAGTGAATTGTAACAATGACACTCTGGAGCAAAGATTGAATAGGCAGGTACTGATGCAAGCAAGTAGGTAGCAAGTTGAGTGTCATGTCGATGCTAAGAATTGGTGTTCATTGCAACAACAGAGTACCTACATAATATATCTGTTGTCTTGTTTAGCAGCCATCGATCTGTGACAGAGACTCTGGAAGGAGCGATGAGTGCATATACACTCAATCCACCTACCTCGATTTACTTGGTTGTGGATGTGCAAGGTGTACGACAAACAAATGCCCACCTATTTTGTAGACACTCTGTGCATGATACGGTACATTCGTGCAAAGTGATGAGATCAAGCAGGTCGATAATGAGGGTCATGCTAGTTACTACTTACCACATTTGCACCTATAACTGTCGGGACGGAAGTTGTTCATTGAGGTGTAGTGCAGTGTAATTAATGATATGCACTGACCGGCTTCTCAAAATATTCATCAATCACTGTCGTATGTGGCATGAATCCGTGAGGGATACAGAGCGCGAGGATAATTGTCCCAAACCAACATATGAACACCTTCTCGACACTTCCACGGGTATGGCTTACGATCAAAGACATGAAACAGTAGATTACAACCACAGATCTGTTCTCAAATTCCTAGTGATCCATCTTACGAACTGTGCGATGCCTATTTATTACGCTTCTACATACTGAAAATCCACTCAGATAGGCACCTTCATCTTCTTTTCCCGACACTTCTGCGGTCAAGGATTTAGCATGCAAGTGTTAAGTCACATTAGTTCTTTCCTTGCTTCCTTCCTTCCTTCATGCTTGTTTTAATCTACTTCATTGCTTCGCAGTTTTATGCTAGCTTCAACTTTCTCCTTCATACTTCAAGCAGTGGATCTGGGACTCGCTGGGCACAATATACCTTGTACTTCGTTCTCATACTCTACAATATGACGGTCGACCACATTTGTGCGGTCCAAGGGGCATTCCATGGTTTGCAACTCACGGTCTTCTCTAATTCTTGGCCTTAGGCTTTGAATATGCTGCCTCCTTGAATACCAGGGCGAAGCTGTATTCGATCGGATTGTTGTGCGAGATCTGCAAGGCTTCTCTCGACAAAGACTACTCATTTATTAACAGAGGACTATAAGCAGCTCGCGGGCTTCGTCTAGATATTAGAAGAAGCGTAAAACTGAACACTACGCCTGTTATCCGATTCATCTCTTTCTCCATTCTGAAATCGTATTATTCAGAAGATTCTACCACTCAAACGTCGATTGTTTCTAAAAATAACCTCTCAGCAGGCCCGAATAGTCGACGTCTCAAAGCTTAGACAGCGCGTCTGCATACACATCTTCATCTCCTCAGTTCACTTCTGAGCGATCTTTGATTCCTTCACCGACTGCAAACTTCGATATTACGTGCGGGGAAGTTTCGTTTACGATGATACCATGGAATAGAGAGAACATCGTCAATCGACCCATCAATGAAAATTCATTCCTTCATTCCCTCATTCCTCTACTCATAAAACAAAGTTTCCCCCATCGGCACGCACTCCATAGTGTGCTTTTGAGCCAAGAACATATGATATGATATGGTATCTCCATTTCCCAACCGACCAACCGACCATCCATCCATCCATCCTCCCAACCAAAACCGACTACCACTTTCAAACCTCCAAAATCACAGCTGGAAAGCGAAAACGAGGCGGAAGATGAAGAAACAAAAGTCCAACTGGCGAACCTCTCCTCTCTTCTTCATCCTTCACTCACAATCACAACCTCCTTTGCCCTCAACTAATACCCACCCCCATACCCCCCACCATATCCCCCACCCTGATGCGGGGGGTATTGATTTGGTGGAGGAGGTTGTTGGGCCCATGGATCCTGCTGCGGTGGAGGAGGTCCCCAACCAGGTGGTCCTTGGGGAGGAGGACCTTGACCATAGCCCCCATATGGCTCGCTATATCCTTGCTGACCCTGATTATATGCACTGCTACCTCCACTATACGGATCTCCATAAGCGGGTTGGTTACCAAATTGCTTAAACGGATCTTGTTGCTGCTCATATCTACCACCTTCACCAGCGTTATAGCCCTGCTGCTGGTGTTGGTAGCTAGGCTCCAAATACCCGCTACTCTGCGGTCTATAGTTTTCTGCTGGACCTGCTCCCGCATATCCATAACCATAGCCCCTCTGCGGCTGTGGAGACGGGGAGCCTATTGCAGGCGAAGCAGTTGAATGTATGTACGAAGGTTTGGTATCCATCCCTTCCATAGCGCTCAAATCACGCGTCTTAATCTCATTCCATAGTGAGCCAGAAGTTTTACCGTGCCCGCCAAGCGCCCCGTGGTTATGATCGTGTTCGGCGGAAGTGCTATGATTGTGGCCTGCTTTGACAGATTCCGAGGATAGAATGCGGTTGAGAGATTGCGGATTGGGGTGTTCGTTGACCCAAGTGCGTACGGTGGCGAACATGGTCCTGTGGATCTCGATATGTTCGTCGCGAAGAGCGGGGTGGTGGAAGGTGCGGAGGATATCGTTCATTACTTCGTCAACGGGGACTCCAGGATTTTCCCAGGCGTAGAGAATACGTCTAGGGGAATGAGTTAGTTGTTTTGGAGTTTGGATAGGTAGAAAATGGTAAGATGGACTTACGGCGTTACGTATTGCAGGATTGATGAGGCGACTTTGCCGGCGCATGAATTTAGGACGTTAGAGAAATGATCTTTGGAGAGCATAGAGTGGGTTGGATCTGTGCAGTATGAATCGTGCCATGGCTCAAACTGGGAGTTGGCACTAGCTTCAACGACAGTCGAAGATCCTTTCCTTAAGCTGTCTGAGACTGCGTCGATAATGGGCCGTACGAATGGTGCAAGAAGAGAGAGTATGAAAACGGTCAAAGTCTCACTAATCTTCTCAACAAGTGCCTCAAGACCCGGTATCTTGGCAATCGTGTTGTTGATCGCTCGTACAACTCTGTCTCTGAATTCCAGGATAGGATAAATCTTCGCTGCAGTTTTGACGGGATCAAAGTCTGGACTCATGCCCGGAACACCTGGTCCTGGTGGTCCATTTTGCGATCCAGGAGGTGCATTGAAGGAAGTATTTGCGCTGGCTCTGCTGCGCTGGTTTGAATTTTCGTACTCTTGAGCTGCTGATTGCGCTTGGAGATCTCTTGCGGTACCGGCTAACCCACCACCCGAACCAGGAATTTGTGACAGCAGGCTCACAAAGTCCGACCCACTGTTGCTGTTGCTGCTAGATCCAAATAAGCCGCGCTGGCCATCGCCACCACTACCGCTTTGTTTTTGAGTTTTCTCGGCAGTCAGCAAAGCGATATCCATTTCCTCCACCTCGGTCTGAGTGAAATGATCCGTTGCTTCTCCAAGGACTGAGTGCAAGAAATCAACTGCACCAAAAGTACCGGTAACCAAGGGATACACATGGTGACCGCGAATGTTGATTTCTGCAGAGGCCCCGCAGTGGGGGAATACATCACGATAACCAAGTTCTCTCAAAGCCAATTCACAGTAATTGGTATGCGCTCCAAAATCCTATTTCGTCAGAAGGAAATAATTAATTGCGATAAAGAGAACTTACTTCCATACAATGAAGTCCTTGGCCTAGACATCTTAAAGCCTCACAGAGATCTTCTTCTCTTCCTCTGCCACTAGAACCGCTAGTGTACATTCGACCAAAATGTATGCTTCTCGCAAAACTGTACTTGACGTAACCCGAGCTAGTAGCCCAACCACCACTTTCGTTGGCAATGTAATTTTTCATTCCCGTGTTGGGGTCGACTTCGAGCTCAACTGGTGAAATAGGACCACGAAGTCTGGCATCGTAAGTTCTAGCATCCTCTTTATCAGCATAGCCTTTTGGGTTATCGATGTGTTCTTCAGGCCGGTAAACGCCAAGACGTTCTTCTGTTACTTCAAATTCTGCAGTAGCGTAACCAAAAGACAAGAAGCTCAGAACCCAGACCTGTAAAGCTTCATTAATATATTGTAGGTAAGGAATGAAGGGAGACGTCATACTAAAATGCGAATTGTAGGTGCCGATACACCTTTCAAGCTGCCCACATCAACAGCCTGGGAGTAATCTCTTAGCCAATTTCCAAAGTACACCCGTTTGATCATCATAGAGGTCCATTTGTGACCCTTGATAAAAGCGACGGTCTTGAGCAGGTCCTCAATATCGCCATGACGGAAGTTCTTGCCCTCGATATTGGATATGCTTGGGATATTACCAGCACCGAAAGCTGCAGCAGGAGCTGGAAGGATAATCAACAATATGCATGATATGAGCAGAAACGACCCATATCCGGGCGCTGGAAGGGTCATGATTTGAAGATTTGGTCGTGGTATAAGTAAAGAATCTGGTCTTCACAGAAGCTAGAGAACGATGTAGTTGTAGGTACGGGGAAAGTTATACTCCACGGAATTGAATGTTTTGAATGCGATCTTCGTAGTTTGGTGGTGGTACTTGGAGCTGAGCCACATCTGACGACTTGAAGCTCGCTCTGGGTAAGCAAGGAAGTAGGAAGTTCTGACCCCGCCATTATTCACAATTTTATGACACTGCATAAGTTTCACGTGAACAAGCTAACCTTAATGCAAGGAGCAAAATGCATAAATATAAAATGCGCTAGGATGGAAACAATCACAATTTGTGCAAGGACGATGCCAGCAATAAATTTAGGGTTTGATGGTTTGATTTTTGACAGTCCATCGGTTGCGTGTCGTGCGATTCTGTGCGGAAATCTCCTGACGACCAACATACATACATACATATACATACATACATACATATCACCTTAGATTTCGGCACTCAACAGACAACGGGTCTTATTTGTCAGGAGAGCAATCCGGCCTGATTCTGTATTTTAGACGTTGTTAAAGTCCGTTTCCCGTTTCCCCTATTTCACACCGTCCCTTGTCGCCGGCCCATCCGCTTATTAGTACGCGCTTGATTATCTTTGTTGGCTTTGCTTCCTTGCAATTTGCCTCTCGATAAACAAAAAGGCTCGGACACCCTACCCGAGCAATCTGATATACCATCTCCAACTCACACTCTTTTCGACCTTCTATCGACCGGCACCAGACCTTTCACCATGTCGCCCTCACGAACACTTCCAACTCTCACGCAGGCTGAGGTAGCCTCTCATAATTCCTCGAACAGTTGCTATGTTACAATTGGGACTAGGGTCTTTGATGTTACAGATTTCGTAGACAGTCATCCTGGTGGAGGTGATTTGGTACTCGAATACGGAGGAAAAGATGTCACAGAGATCATGAAAGACGAACTCTCGCATACCCATTCAGAATCTGCCTATGAGGTACTCGAGGACTCTTTCGTCGGCTTCGTGGCTACTGAAAAGGTTATCGATACTGCGACTAAGAGCACCAAGCCAGATAGCATCGTCCCTCTTCCCCCGACCAAGGACGGATTGAAGGAGTTGAAGGAGAATGGTTCTGCGAACCCTCGGCCAGTTTATGCTAGTACAGGCATGTCGTCTGAAGAAGATCTCAGCAAAGAAACGGATCTTGTCGATGATTACAAAACTCACAAATTTCTCGACTTGAACAAACCATTGCTGATGCAAATCTGGCGTGGTGGATTCAGCAAAGACTTCTATCTGGAGCAAGTTCACCGACCTCGTCATTACAAAGGAGGAGAATCTGCACCGCTGTTTGGAAATTTCCTCGAACCTTTATCAAAGACAGCCTGGTGGGTAGTTCCTATGGTATGGCTGCCTCCTGTGACATATGGCACATACCTCGCGCAGCAAGGATTTTCCAATGTTACTGCAGCGGCAGCATACTGGTGCCTGGGACTCTTTCTCTGGACACTGGTGGAATATATTCTCCACAGATTCCTGTTCCATCTCGACAAGTAAGTTAAGTTCGAAGCTCCGTTTGCGAAAGCATATTAATTAAATCTAGATATCTTCCCGACAACCGCGTAGGCATAACGCTTCACTTCCTCCTCCACGGCATCCACCACTATCTACCTATGGACAAATATCGACTTGTCATGCCACCTACCCTCTTCATTGTGCTTGCAACACCTTTCTGGAAGCTTGCCCACACTGTGTTCTACTGGAACTGGCACGTCGCAACTGCGGTATTTTGCGGTGGAATATTTGGCTACATCTGCTATGATTTGACTCATTATTTCCTCCACCACCGCACACTTCCTTCGTATTGGAGACAACTCAAGAAATGGCATCTCCAACATCACTTCATGGACTACGAGAATGGTTTCGGAGTGACCAGCCGATTCTGGGACTGTATCTTCGGTACACAGCTCGCCTCACCTGCGAAGACCAACTAAAAGGGAATGGATTGGAGGTGTAATTATTGGAATCGGCATACATAGGGATATCATGACAGACCATGGCATGGGAACGGTTGATGAGGTAGAGATATCAAAAGGCATTATGGCCTAGGCGTTTACGGCTCTGTTGGACATTCCATTGAAGAGTAGGCCGGCCGCTCTCACGGAACTTTATTCTTCATAGCTTTTAATAACCTAATATCTTTCATCTTCAAAACCCTAGCGGTCTTCTCCTCGTAGAAAATGTTACCCCGAGTGCTCACCACCTTGTGCTACCTGCAAATTCAAGGTGTCAAAAATTGCTAGTCATGCCGTTATCTCAGGCACTCGCCGATAAATGTTAGTGGCAGGTGCCACTAGTAAATATTTTCCTGTCTCGCCGAGCCTAGTCCAGACCACATCTCTTATGAAACCAGCACCATCTTACATTATTTTACATCTCTGAATTTATTCTGATCTCATTATTTTTGAGATTCCAACTACTTGTGATATCTGAATCAAATTATTCCAATAACCATCTATACCTCCCGTGAACAATCTCTTCGGCCCTTCCAATAACAATTGGTGCCTTCGCCCACTCTCAGGCGAATTAATAACCGCCTTCACCATGTCTGCCTTGGATGTTGAAGCTCTCCTGGACTCAACTGCGAATGCAACTCCTGTTGACCAAAATGGATCTGCGAAAACAAGAGATGATGATGACCGTCATAAGGGCGAACGCAATGACCGACGCGATCGCGATAGAGTTCGGGACGACAGCAGAGACAGAGACCGCGATCGAGACCGGAAGCGCAGAGGACGTAGCAGAGACAGGGACGAGAAGGAGTCAACCATGACTCCAGTGAGCGAGCATGGGAGTGCAAAGAGTAGGCGCCGAAGCAGAAGTCGAGATGATGATCGTCGACACTCACGTCGTCACAGAGATAGCCCTGAAGAGAATGGTCGTAGGGACGGAGATTATTATAGAGGGGGCGGACGACAACGCGACCGCTCTAGAAGTCCGAACAGGTATTATCGACCTCGAGGTGACCGCAGGGACCGTGATGATGTAGATGCTCCCCGAGACGATCGTCGTAACCGTCAACGAACTAGAAGTCCCAAGCGAGAAGGCACTCCTCCCTTGACTGAGGACGAACGGGACAGGCGCACTGTGTTTGTTCAACAACTGGCTGCTCGTTTGAGAACTAAAGAACTCATAGCATTTTTCGAGAAGGTTGGTCCTGTCAAAGAAGCTCAAATTGTGAAGGACAGGGTTAGTGGTAGATCAAAAGGGTATGTTTATCTTCCCTACTCCTGGTGAAACTATTGACTGATTTGCATAGTGTTGGCTACGTTGAGTTCAAAAACGAAGAATCAGTCCCTGCTGCAATTCAACTCACTGGTCAGAAGCTCCTAGGAATCCCAATTATCGCACAACTCACAGAGGCCGAGAAGAACCGACAAGTTCGCAATCCTGAAGCTACCTCTAGCAACCCTAACCAGATTCCCTTTCATCGACTATATGTGGGTAATATTCACTTCAGCATCACTGAAAGCGATTTACAGAACGTATTTGAGCCCTTTGGTGAGCTCGAATTTGTCCAGTTGCAAAAAGAAGAGCAAGGACGTAGTCGAGGCTATGGATTTGTTCAGTAAGTTCTTCCCATGTCAACATACTCGATAGGCTTACTAACAATATCACCAGGTTCCGTGATCCCAACCAGGCTCGAGAAGCATTGGAGAAAATGAATGGATTTGATCTTGCTGGTCGTCCTATCCGTGTTGGTCTTGGAAACGATAAGTTTACTCCTGAATCTACCGCCAGTCTTCTGCAGAGATTCCAAGGCCAAAGTCACCAACAACAATTTCAGGGCTCTGCATTTTCTGGTGCCGGCGGACGTGGTCCTACCGCTGCCGGTGGCAGTAATTTCGACCGTGCCGGTGGCCGCGATAATGATAAAGGTGCAGGTGGTGCTAGCGCTTTGGACGACACTGATGTTGGCGGCGTGAACTTTAACAATTATAGTCGAGACGCATTGATGAGGAAACTCGCCAGGACAGACGAACCCACTGCTCCGGCAAGCAACGAGAGGCGAGAGATCACGAAGCCCAAAACGGAATCCAAGGCTCTGCCGGTAAATGTTAATATGGCCAGTCGATGTGTCGTACTAAAGAACATGTTCGATCCTGCAGAGTAAGTAGTGTATCCTTCCGGGACTAGTCATTACTAACGAGTGTTACAGAGAAGAAGGTGACAATTGGGAAAAGGAGCTCGAGGATGATGTCCGGGCAGAAGCGGAAGAGAAATATGGCCATGTTGTTCACATTGCTCTAGATCCCAACTCACAAGGCGATATTTATCTCAAGTTCGACCGGGTACAAGGCGGAGAAAACGCCATCAAGGGGCTCAACGGCAGATATTTTGGAGGACGGATGATCAGCGCTACGCCTGTTGTGGATGCAGTCTACAGCAGTTTGTTCTCTCGCACAAAGGCTATCTGAGATGCTAATTATGGCCCTCGTTCGTTGAACTCTAGGGTTGTATCTGGTATGTCTACAATCCGTGCTTTCCAGAGCAAAATTAACGTGGCATGTATGCAGATTCCATCACAGACACTATTCATGCGATATGCACACTGCCGATATTCCGCTAGCACTCTTCATGTTAGGCCAGCGTTTCTCGACACTTTCCATCTAGAATCCGTCTTCCTAGGATGTATCAGCTTGGCATCAATTACGATTATCGAAGCAACAAATGAAGATCTGAGAACATGGCTGATTTCTTTGTGCAGGAGTTTTGCGTCATGCAACCTACCCCTGCCCTCTGTTTTCACTGATTGAACATAGGATCCTTTACTGTACACAGAGCATATCCCTTTCCTCGTTTTTGGCATAAGGCACCCGCTTCTCTTTATATCGGGTGGTACTACACGTTAGTTAGTCAACAAATAACATATCACATTTCATACCTATAGGACTTTTTAACTGAGCTATGTATGAAGCACGGTAGCACTTGCGAAGTTTTGAAGGTAAGCGCTTTGAACTGGAACTGCAAGTTTCATTCTCCTGTCGTCCTCGACTTCTAATGAGGTTGACGAAGTGGGGATAATTGATGGAAATTCACGGGCTGAGTCCAAATCGATATCGCCTAGCTCTCCTATAATTCATAAATCACTCGGATGAAAATCACTTTCCTCTGCGACTTGGCTCAGCTGGATCTTCTGCCTCTCGGTTCGCAATCTGTATCTCAGGTTTTTTGTATGCCATTCTTCTTTTCTATTGATTTGACAAGTGCCAATACGTTTGGTTCGGATCTGGTGTGCCATCACATGGTCACGTATATCCTCTATTGCTGTCTCTCCATTGGGAAATTCTGCCAGGACATCAGACGTAAACCATCAGAAAGACGCCATCAGACACCATCAGACACCATCAGACAAGCCACTCGCTCTCCAATCGTAGATGACCCGATGATATCCGTATGTGCCCCAAGGGACTCACTCCATTGAAGGAAGCTAAGTGTGAGATGTTCCCTCCATTCACCATGTTGAAATGGACAGGACAACCTATTTTGGGCATCTGCAACTTGTGTCCCTGGGCAAATTCTTAATTGTTGGCAGGCTACGAGGATCTGGAGAGACTGCTTCCTATTGTGATGTATTTAAGATTGTTTTGGTTGCCTTACAATCGGACTGGTGCGATTTCTGATTTCTGCACCATTTTTCGTTCGTCTGCCCATCCACTTCTCAAACAGATTCACTATCTCCATGTACAACATGATTGCCGCCACATACCAAACCCATGGTGCTTCCAGTTTAATATCCGCTGGTATGCGAAACTCCTTTCACTTTTGACTTAGTCTTCAATAGTCCATCTGCGAAAATTTTCACTGCAAGTGCGCTTCTAAAAGATATACCTCAACAACTTATTTTGCTTTCTTTCTTCAACAACGCATTCTTGTTAGATCTTCTTTACAATCTTACAATAAAGCCTCAGAGGACTTTTCCGAGACTTTTCGACCGACAATTCTGGATCTTTTATACCTCTCAACTATCACTATCTCCACGATTGCCCCTTGCTGCGATGTCGCTTTTATCCAATCGATCTCGCCCTGCAAGAAGACCTGGGGATCCCGACCTTAGGGGATCTGTTGTCCGCGCGGAGCACATGGATCCTTCTGCACCTCAATTTTTGCCAACTCAGTTAAAGCATAACGACAAGGAGAGTATCTCAAGCAGCTCTACCAAAGATACTGGGGATGGGGCTCCTTCGGAATGGCTGACTAGGGCTGAAATGACGACCTGGTTCGAATCAAAAATAGCCGACATCGTGTCAACTGTTGGCGCCACTACCCAAATATCTTTAAACGTCCGCGAAAATCTCAGCAAGGAGCTCCAAAGGTTCGCGTCAGAGTGGAAGGAGCGAGAGAATGCGGTAGAATACAACGAGCACGAGCTTCTCAGGAATCGCATCCGACATCTCGAACGAGAGCTCAATAGGGTGAATAATGAGCGCATCTTGAAAATCAAAGAGCTTGAGCGTACCATAGAGTTACAGAAAGAAGAATTGGATATTAAGGAGAACCAGCTCAATGGAAAGCGCCTACTGTGGCTAGCATCCCATCCTGCGAGTGCCCACCAGAAGGCGCTGGATACTTACAACTCCACACTCCCCGGAGGTGAAGTCGGTCCATACCTCGCCAGTGCTCGTGATTTACAGCATGCTGCGACCGCTAACAAACGCCTCAACCTTCCACCGACATCTCTTGGTCGACTTTCAAAGACCTCTCTCGCTGCAATGGAAGGTGCTGTACAGGATGAGGAGAGTACCGGAGGACTTATTCGACGTTTAGAATCATCTACAGCACTTCCTACAGGGAGCGCTTTGCCAAGCACGCATTCAACTTACCGAGATCATAATAGGGCTACTCAACCGGGCACTGAGATCAATTTCCCAACCAACAAAATGGCGGTGGTACCATTCCAGAACCCTCCTCCACCTCCAGACTTGGGTGCAGATTATACAGCAGAATTCACCCGAATCTTTACCATTATAGAAGGGTGGTGCCGCGAGTATGCTCACATGGTCAATCCTGCTCAAGATCGTGGCATTGCCAGTGGGAACCAAGGCTTGTGGACCTATATGATGCGTCTGACTTATCCTGATCCCCAAAGTGCACATAGTCATGTCATGGCATTGTTGAGTAATGAACAAACCCGATTTTGGTTTGTGATGCGAATGGCGATGACTTATTGTTTTGAGGAGATCATGCATCCCAAAACATTCCAACAATTCAACAACACTGTCAGCTCAAAATTGAAATCTATCAAAGATCGCCTTGATGCCAAGCCTGGTCCGTTATTTCTTTCCGGGAAGCTTTAGATGCGTGCTGACATAAACTTGACAGTTCCATCGATCGACGCCCGTCAGGAGCTCATCCGAGAACAATCGAACGTCGTTGAACAAGTCATCGGCTCACCCCATTATACAGAGTTCCGCAATGCTGCTTTGATGCACCACACCAAACACCTTCGAGATATGCTGGGTCCTCTTTTGAACAAGAACTGCTCCCGTTCCAAAGCTGGAGCAGACCTCGGTGTGCTTGTTATCGCCTGTTTCGATCTTGGTTCAAAGATGTGGTCAGCACGATTAAGTTTCCAGATAATCTTCCCTGATCTTCTTGGTGCTAAGTTCGTTGCTGGAACAATGATAGCAAAGGACCATCCGAACGACAATCCCTTCCATTTACAGACCAAGCAAAAGCGTCTCAAACTTGTTATGACCCCATCTATCACCATGCGAGATGACAACTCATTGACAATAATTGCCAAGAATCTTCACAAAGCAAACGTCCTTCTTATGACTTGATACGTCTCTACATCCGCATGGTCTCTTATGGGTCGACTTTGAGAAAGGGGCGAAATGAGGAGCAAGGTGTTGTTTCGCAGCCAATTTGTGGCTATCTCAAGTTATCCAATCCGCGTATGATACTTTACTACTACCGGCTTGTCCTTTCTTTCGAAAGCCATCTTTCCGCTATTATCTGTCAATCCCTCCCACTACGGATATGCATAATTCTTGTGGGAATGTCATCTGATCATCATACCCTTTCACCTAACCCTAGTTGCTTCAAATTTTGACGATTAGATCCCTACAGCTCGCCTCTGAGGACAACTTGATCATGGCCATGTGGTACTTTGGGCTTTTCATCCTAATTTCCGGTGACCGACTCACAGAATTCACTTCTATGCAGTCTTTTTGGCCGCAAAAAAAATATTTTATCTCTAAGCTGCTGTTACAGCAATACGACATGTTTTCTACGAGACTCATCCAAACAGCAGCTGCAGGCAGCGCAAGATTCAACGCCTCCTTGAACCAGCCTCTTTTGCACGTCACTCCACTCTTCAGCTCATAAAAAGCATTATCAAGAGTTACACGGACTCGCATTTATCTTGTTCGGGCCTCTTGTTCTTTCGTGCATACGGCCGTGGCAACGCACATATATGAAGAGCTTGACTGTAAATCTGAATAGGGAGGAGTATTCTTTCCCATGAAAGGCAGCAAGGCTTTTAGTCCCACAGTAGCGTTTTTCTGCCCAAAACGTGAGAAGCGCAGAATATGACGGACGCTGCTTTCTGTATCTTAGATTACGCTTCGAAGGAGGTAGGAAGCAAAGAAAGAGTATGGTTCTCGCTTGGGGGGAGCAGCAAGGCAGGATACATAAAAGTTTTTCATTTTGAGCATTCGGAAAGGCAATAAATATACTTATTAGTGGGATAATATACCAGAAAATAGACCAGAAAAACATATCTCAAGAGAATAAATTCTTTTGGAGTGCGCTTGAACGTATGAGGTTATTTTGCGAATTCCTCTTTTTCGGTGATATCCAGACGACACTACACAACAAGTCGAAAAAGAAGAGATATACAGTACTCAAACGAATCCGTTTCTATCCGACCAGCATGTAAATTTCTGTACTGGTATTTATCGAGAAAAATAAACAGAAAGCGCAAGTTAAGTTGGAAGCTGAGCTGAGTAGCACACTATTTCATCCACTTTGCATCCATCCATCCATCCATCCATCCATCAACCCAACCATCATGCCAATCAGTTCCCTCCCTACGCACACGAGAGCCGCCCCCCTTGCTGCAACGCCCCAAAAAGCTCTGAGATAGGAGCAGGAAAAACGTCTCGGTAATATGTTACCACGCCATGGAACCCGATGGGATGTTCTCTTCCGGAGGGAATTATCCGAAACACACACACTCACTGTTGCTGTATTTCTCAGAAGATAGAATAAGGCCCGCGCAAGGCTTTGATGTATGTATGTATGTATTGGTTTCTTAGAGAGAAGATCAGGGATGGATGGATGGATGGATGGAGGAATTGTTTAAATTGTGTAGATAGCAGAAGCAGAAGCAGAAGCAGAAGCAGAAGCAAGGTGAGCGTCGAGGCAGGCAGGCAGGTGGGTAGGTACATTAAGAAGAGCAATCAATTAATTAATGGAGTTAGTTAGTTGCGATGCATAAAGGGAGCGTTGATTTCTTTTCTTTTCTTTTCTTTTACATTCTGCGATTTAGTTCTCGTCATCACCTCCAGTTCTCTCTTCTTACTCGGTTTCGGTTTCGGTTTCGGTTTGGGGTTTTTGACTCCTTCTCCCAGACTGGGATTATTATGTACTGTTGGAGATGGTTTTTACGGTTCCTGCTGCAGCATGTCTATTAGATGGATGTATTGGAGGTAAATCCTGATATCTCATTGAAAGGGGGGGGGAGGGGGGCACTTGAACTATTAAGTTTGCATTCGGAGTGATCACTGCTGGAAGATAAAGAACATGCGCATCACGAAGGAAAGAATGAGAAAAGCTGCAGATGATGAAAGCGAAAAGGTATATTATGAGAGATTTTTGTCTAAACCTCAAAAGATTCCTTCTAGAGATCTGTCTATCGGGTACTGTATCATAGAACTCCAAGCAAAGCCATATGCAAAGCCATATTTCCCCTGGAACTCCACCAGACCACCTTTTTTAAAACCATGAAACCTCGTTTTGCCAGAAGAGAAATATGCAGAAAATGTCGCAGAATAAAAATATACAAATATTATAAGGATTAAAATGACTTGAATAGTCCCACAATCTCAACAAAGGAATGAGGGTGTGATGAGGTGAGATTCTTCATCGTGGAATGCGTTGAAAGAAACCTTTGAAATATGTGCAAACGTAGCACTATCCCCTGTGGTATTCTCCACTTGCGGCCTTATTATCGAGTCTCCTAACCACCGCACCTAAAACAGCCTTAAGAATGCTTTCGCCAGTCAATTCGGCAGCCGTTGTATCGCGGCCGGTCCAGGTCACTGTATCAACCATATCCCGCACGCCCTTCTTCTCCAAATCATCATCGAGCGCCTTCAAAGCTTCGGTCGCCTGGTGATCGTTTCCTACCTGGAAGAACTGGATGCCAATTTGGTTGAGTGGTGCGTCTGCCTTGTCAAGTCTCTTGGCGATCCTAATGATTTCCTCATCTGGGTCGTCACTTGCTGCGCCGTCGGTAATGACGATGAGGTTGAGTGGCTTGACTTCACGGTGGTGCGCTAGCTCTTTCTCGAGTTTGGTGACATATGGCGTGAGGATCTGAGAAATGCGACGACCTGTAGGTGTTGTGCCTCTTGGAGTAAATTGAGAGAATACTTCAAGAACCATGTCTTCGCGTGTGATGCCTCGCCAGCCTCCTGGTGCGATACCATTCGAAGGGTCGCCCTTGTCCCGGTCATTTCTAGCGTTCATGAAATAAATGTCGATGCCATCAGAATCATAGGTGGTGATGATCGGAGCAATAGTCTGGAGAGCACGTTGTGTTTGTTTCCAGCACGTGGGATAATTAGTCGCCCAACCCATGCTCTCTGAGTCATCAATCAGAAGGACGGTGTCGAAGGTGGCAAGAAGACCATATCGACCATCAAGCTCGATATCAGAACGGCGGGACGAGCTGACGGTGGTTGGACTGCGGGCAGAACCGAAAGTTGTTGAGCTGGTATAGGAACCCATACCTATACCAGGGGCAGTGACGCCTTGTCCAGAAGTGTATGCTGGAGGAGGGTCACTTGGATTTCCCTCATCCGCAGGGTATGCGTTTGTAGAGGCTACATTTCTAGTTGCCGGGAATGAGGTGGACGAGGAGGATGCGTTGCTCTTTGAACGGCCCAACTTATCGCGAAACGAGCCAAACACAGAACTTCTGCGCTTTGGATCGTTGCTACTCGAGGAGAATGGATTTAGATTATTGGTCGACATGATAAGGTTGGTAGTATGTGATGATCTGTCTGTCGCAAGAGCAGGTGGGGTTGTAGAAGGCTGGGAAAGACACTTGTCGAGCTGAGCTAAGTTTCCTTAAATAGTAGGTAGGGCTGAGGCACGTGTACGGAGTCGGCACCCGCTCGATGTCTTATTGGTAAGCCGTTGTATAACGCAACTAATTAAATATGCTTGAGAGAAATAGAGGGCACTTGTAGACCTCAGAATGTGCTGTTAAGGTGTAATAACAGAATTTGTTCGGGCGTTGATCAAGAAAGGAGCTATTCGGAAATGTGGATTTCACTCTTTATGAAAATTGTGAATGTTCATGAGTGATTAATTCAAGGACCACGATTATAAAGTACCTTTTTATTGGAATGTTTGTTATCATCTGATTGAGTGGCAGCGTCAATAATAGTCTGTCTGTTTGTGTGTCTACTGAGAAGACCTCAGATCTGCCAGAGGCGGAGCAAGATCTTCTGATGATCGGATTCACTTTCGTTGACGGCCAAGGAACTGCCGGGCTCGCTGTATCTTATCTTATAAATTGTATGAAGGGCATATTGCTGTATTTTATATATTGTAGTCATTAGAAGACATTGGTTATATAGAAATTACATACCTTAATGTGGCAGATATTCCTAAAGCGGTATGGACTAAAGACATGTGATTGGTTGGTAAAAGCTTGGCATGGCCACAACCGCAAGCGGCTGCACTGCCTCCCTCATGTTCATGGCTATGGCACACGACTGAGCCCCAATATTTCTGTTGGTTTCATGCTAGATGGCGTTTAGAGCCACCCCTCACCGTCTTGAGCCGCGGTTGGCCGTCCTGTCAACTACCAAACTGGTAGATGCTCTAAGCAATATCTACTTGGGCTTAACACAGCATGAAAGTAGGAACTCACGAAGTAGGAACTCACGAGGCAGGAACATGTTTCGAGCAGATGTTTGAGATGCCTCTTGGTGCGCTGCGGGCCTTGGGTTAAATGATGATCTGAGTAAGACAGGAAAGGCTACCAGCGTGCCGCATCCCTCATCCATTATGCCCAGCCTCTTCATCAGTCATTCCTTTAACTACCCTGCGGCTGACAACCGAGTTGTAGCATCTCTGTATATGCTCACTCGTCTGTAGGGGGCGCCAACACTATTTGATTTGCCTAGATGGACCGAGAGTAGGTGGTGGCTCAAACAGTCAAACAGTCATTTTTCCTGCGATGAATATGCTTGATCCAGGACGGTAAGATATGAAAATTGTAAATACGCCTGCTTCATTCCTGTTGAGGTCAGATTACCAAGAAGATCGACAGGGTCGAAGCAGGCCCTAGAGTTAGGCAGTGACCTGAATTTGTATTCATTCGTAAGGTTGATACAAAATACATAGCATGGAATTAAAGCTTCAAGAACGAAGGTCGCGGCGTTTAGCTACCAACCTACCAACATAAGTAAGTATGCAATGATATGTTCGTTGCCGCTGAGGCCAATGAGGCATCAACGCCCCTGGCGGCAAAGTGGCCTATATTTTGGCCTATATTTTGGCCCACGCAGAATGCATAGGGCTGAACTGAATGGCAGTGTTCACGACTGACTCATGTGTTGATGCCTTGGAGTACCAAGATAAGGATTCACCGACGCCACAGGATCGAGCAGCGCAACCGCGAAGTTTGAACATTGCGGCTCTTTGGTGCGAAAAAGCTGGCCAACCCACCAGTACAGTACAAGTACAAGCAGGTCGAACATGACGATCGGTTGCGTATCACGTGACTAGAATTGCCCCCTGCGTGAGGCTAGCATCTTCGGGCGAGGAAGTTTTCCTGTTTCTTCTCAGACCCGTTTCTTCTGGCTGGTTCTACGTCTAGACAGAGAGCGCGATCAGAAGTCCTTTGTAGATTTGTGGTACGATGCATGTTTCGTAGAACTTCAAAGAATTTCCATTGACGTGACAACCGGCGGGGTATTGGGCTGTCAGGGGCAGTTAACTTGTCAGATTTCCGATTCATCTCACAGGAATCGGAAGCTATTCGAGCCTCGTGTACTTGGTAGAAGGCTCGAGACTCGTTGTGAGGGGCAATAGTTCTATTCTAATGAGTGGGCGGCAGAAAAAAGTGGTGGAAGTGGGCAGAATCGCCAACATCATTTTTGCTATCAGAACGACCGAAGTAGCAAGAAGAAAGCAATTCCATTCGTCCGCATCCATCGAAATCCATGAAATCGACCAAAGTAGCAAAGATGTATCCAGTGACTTCTCCCAAGTACTTCGTATGTGAATTGCATAATTAAAAATCCAGACGCGTTTCGTAAAAATTCCCTCCAAGGCCCGCCTACTGCCTTCGAGGGGTGTCTACCGCCTTCTGGATTCTGCGATTCCATCAGTTTCTGGAAAAGAAGCTTCCAGAATCGAATCTGCTGGAATCGGAATTTTTACTTTAAAAGTCTCCCACTCAACCCAACTTTTTTCCATTCTGCATACTTCAAAATCAACTTTGATACCAATCCCAATACCAACTCTCTTCTCTTCATCTTCTACTTCTCTTGAACGCGAAAGCCTTCGAATTTATCAAAAAGAAGCAAATAATACTTTCTTATCCTCCGCTTTCACATTACTCTCTAACACAAGATGGCTCCAGCGTAAGTTACCTCGCTACCCCTCCACAGCCTTGTCCTGTGGCTGTACTTTCCCTTCCACAACGGCAACAACATGCTAACATCTATCTGCAGTATCGGTATCGATTTGGGTACTACCTACTCGTGCGTGGGTATCTTCCGTGATGACAGAATCGAAATTATCGCCAACGACCAAGGAAACCGAACAACTCCTTCGTTCGTTGCTTTCACAGACACCGAACGTCTGATCGGAGATGCCGCAAAGAACCAAGTCGCCATGAACCCTACAAACACAGTCTTCGATGCTAAGCGTCTGATCGGTCGTAAATTCGCCGACCCAGAAGTCCAAGCTGATATGAAGCACTTCCCATTCAAGGTCATCGACCGTGGCGGAAAGCCAGTCATTGAAGTCGAGTTCAAGGGCGAGGCTAAGCAATTCACACCCGAAGAAATCTCCTCGATGGTCTTGGTCAAGATGAGGGAGACTGCTGAGGCCTACCTTGGTGGAACCGTCAACAACGCTGTCGTCACTGTTCCAGCATACTTCACCGACTCCCAACGTCAAGCCACAAAAGACGCAGGTCTCATCGCCGGTCTCAATGTTCTCCGTATCATCAACGAGCCCACCGCCGCTGCCATTGCTTACGGTTTGGACAAGAAGGTTGAGGGTGAGCGAAACGTTCTCATCTTCGATCTTGGTGGAGGAACCTTCGATGTTTCTCTCTTGACCATCGAGGAGGGTATCTTCGAAGTCAAGTCCACCGCCGGTGACACTCACTTGGGTGGTGAGGACTTCGACAACCGTCTCGTTAACCACTTCGTAAACGAGTTCAAGCGCAAGCACAAGAAAGATTTAAGCACTAACGCTCGTGCTCTTCGTCGTCTCCGCACTGCATGCGAACGTGCTAAGCGTACCCTCTCTTCCTCTGCCCAGACATCCATCGAAATCGACTCTCTCTTTGAGGGTATCGACTTCTACACCTCTATCACTCGTGCTCGTTTCGAGGAACTTTGCCAGGACCTCTTCCGATCCACCACCAACCCAGTCGACCGTGTCCTCGCTGACGCCAAGATCGACAAATCCAGAGTCCACGAGATCGTCTTGGTCGGTGGTTCCACCCGTATCCCACGTATCCAGAAGCTCATCACCGACTACTTCAACGGTAAGGAGCCAAACAAGTCCATCAACCCTGATGAGGCTGTTGCATACGGTGCTGCCGTCCAGGCTGCTATCCTCTCTGGTGACACTTCATCCAAGTCTACCAATGAGATCCTTCTTCTCGATGTCGCGCCATTGTCTCTTGGTATTGAGACTGCTGGTGGACAAATGACCAAGCTCATTCACCGCAACACCACCATTCCCACCAAGAAGTCTGAAGTCTTCTCTACCTTCTCCGATAACCAACCTGGTGTCTTGATTCAAGTCTTTGAGGGTGAAAGAACGCGCACAAAGGACAACAACCTTCTCGGAAAGTTCGAGCTCACTGGTATTCCACCTGCTCCTCGTGGTGTTCCACAGATCGAGGTCACCTTCGATATTGATGCCAACGGTATCATGAATGTCTCTGCTGTCGAGAAGGGTACCGGAAAGTCCAACAAGATTGTCATTACCAATGACAAGGGTCGCTTGTCCAAGGAGGATATTGAGCGCATGTTGTCTGAGGCTGAGAAGTACAAGGCTGATGATGAGGCTGAAGCAGCCCGTATCAGTGCCAAGAACGCTCTTGAGAGTGAGGCTTACGCTGCTCGCAACCAATTGAACGATGCCGACTCCGAGCTCTCCAAGAACATCAACCCTTCTGCCAAGGCAGAGTTGAAGGAGACTGTGGACAAGATCTGCTCATGGGTTGATGATAACACACAAGCTTCCAAGGAGGAGTACGAACAATACTCTGCCGACTTGAAGGAGGCAATGACCAAGGCTGCCACTGGTGGCGCAGGTGGAGGAGCTGAACCATCTCAAGATGCTGAGATTGAGGAGGTTGACTAAACGGTTTTTTTTCTTTTTGGGCTGAACGAATTTCCTTTATATTTTGCATTTTGCGACGCACCACACTATGAGTTCACATGATGGTAATTCGGTGTTTATGGTTTTCTACTGTGGTTAGATTTGCGGTTTTGCTTTTCTACACTGGAAAAGCTGGTGTTATCGATGTATTACAGATTGCGCTTTAAAAAGTAGCATAAAATAAAAATTTCAATCAAATAATATCTAAAAAAAATAAAGTTCCAAATAATAATAGTATGATCCTTTTGATTGCTTGATGTGAATCTGTTCCACACGTAGAACGGTAATGTCTCGGTTGAGTCGTGGATGATAGATTAACGTTCTTCCAAAATAGGAACTGTTCCAGACGATACCTTTCCTCTGCACAGTGCGCAAAATCCGAGAAGTGATTGTACCTTTATGTGTTGGACATTGAGGCGATCATACAAGTAAGTGATTGTTCATTGCTTTTGGTACAGTCAGTACATTGAGATTTCTCTGCTACATCACCTCTATGTCCTCCGTCCTTATCAACATCCTTCCGTTCTCATCACCGTCACCGTCACCGTCACCGTCACCGTCACCGTCCTCGCCCCATGTCCGGGTTCCTCGCAGTCCAGATCCCCGTCGCCGGATTGGGGCGCGTGTCGAGGGCAGCTGGAGGGAATCCTTTGGTTGTATCCGGTATGCTGGGCCAATATCTTCCGGGTGAAACCACGTCAGGGGGAAGCGGAAGGGGAAGCGGAAGGGGAAGGGGGAAGGGGGGAAGGGGGGGTTGACGTGAAGGGGTCGGTCGCGGTCGCGGTCGCGGTTGCTGGGTGTGGAGGGAGTTCGGCTATAGTATTCGTATTTTTTTTATTTTTATTTTTTTTATTTTTTTTTTTTTGGCCTTTTCTTTCTTTTGAGTACAGGACATGCAATATACAATCTATCTATCTATACGTACGTGGGAAGAAGAAGGTCGAGACAGACAGATAGACAGACAGGCGAACGCACCGACGACTTGCATCTGGGGGTTTGGATTTTCCGAGGAGGAGGAGGAGGAAGACGGGGGCGGATGTATTCAGTCGCGGTCGAGAAATTAGGTGAGGGGGGGGGTGTTCGTAATCGGGAGGAAGGGGGGAGGTGGGGGGGAAGGGGGTTTCAATCGCGAACCAACGTTGTTGTTGGGTTTCCTGGATGCCAGTCTCGTATCTTCTGACCACCACCCAAGATACGCTGCAGCCTAGTCTTTTCTCAGATTTTCGTCTCGGGTTTCCAAAGGATGATTGATCTTCAGGAACGGACGGCAGCAATGTAATCTCCTTCGCATCCTCCACATTCAGGTCGAGTAATCTTGGTGGGGAATCTCCTTCAACGGCCTGAGTTTGGGATTTCCCCGCAGGAGGGTTGCTTGTTGACAGGAGTCCATTAGTTGCCCGACTCACAGGGCGAACATTTGAATACCTTTGCTCTGCATAGTGCGCAAAATTTAAGAAGTGATGGATTTGTCCCATTAGGTGTTGGACATTGAGATGATTATACAAGCGATTGTTACATTGGTTTTGGGACATTGAGATGGTTATACAAGTGATGGTCCCTGTGAGTTTGGGACATCAAGACAGAAATATCTTTTTCGTTCTCTAAAGTAAACCTTCCCATTGATTCCATCACCTGATCCTCTCCTCATATGCCTCCCAAGCCTTCTCTTTGTACCGCTTCGCCTCTTTGAGCGGGTCTGCAGCTTTCAAGATCCCTCTTCCCACAATTATCACATCGTTGCCCATCAGCCCTATCAATTTCTGCGGCGTATTATATTGTTGACCCTGTCCATCTCCCTCTATCTCCATATCTTCATCGTCTCCATCCGGAGGTAATTGACATCCAGGTGTCATGCTAAGGAACTCATCATCCGGTTGCACATTCAGTGATTCCTGACTGATGAACCCCATCACATATTCCTTATGTTCCCTTGCGCTCTCTACACATGCTTCTGTGTATTCCCTCGTCATGAAATTCCCCATGCTAGACATTTGCGCCAATATAAGTAGACCTCTCTCCAGCGGTGCCTCATCGATTCCTGCGAAAGGTTCCTCCTCTAAATCAAAGTCGATGCGCGACCGCGGTGAGTTTGCTGGCTCGAAATGTTGCGAAACGGTAGTAATAGAGACGATACTAGCTTTTCGTCCGATATTCTGCTCGTCGTGTGCTTCTAATCCTGCATCGCGCTCGTTCGTCCCATCGGTACTAGTCTTGTTCAGATCAATTGGTGTGTTGATCTGATCTTCATCCGACTCGATGCTTTCGGGTCTAGGTGTGCCAACTGATATGTTTGTCTTAACCTCGTAGCGCTTTCTTTCTCTCCACCGCGCAGCAGCCTCGGCCAGGCTATCCACACTTGCTTTCCCCGGTATCATATTTACATTGGTGATATGACTCCACTCAATAATCTTAGCAGTGCCTTCTGTGTATTGCTGTTGGACGGTATTTCCAATATCGCCAAACTTCCGGTCTTCGAAAATGAGGAAACCATGGCGACGTGCAAGGATGTTTAAACGCGCGCCAGTGCCGGTTTCTGGGCTGTAGTCCCAGTTATTGATCAGGTCGTAGTGGGTTTTGAGAATAACGATATGGGGACCGAGCGAGTCTGCGAGACGCAGAAGGTCGCTGGCACTGGATACATCAGCGCTGAGACAGAGGTTGGATTGTTTGAGGTTCATGAGCCGGAAAAGGTATGCGGATAAGGGATGGACTGATTTTGAGCCTCGCTCGGCGTAGGACATTTTTGTGATATGATGGGGGGAGGAGTTTGTAGACATGGTGAATAAAACGTATGTAGATAATAATGCGATATGACGGTTGAGAGTGACTTTGTGGGTTTCTACCTCTGCTCTCTTCTCTTGTGTCAAAGGGATTGCTCAAGAACAAAGGAAGTAGAGGGGAGAAGGGGCAAAGAGAATTTATGTTGGTGTTGGTGTTGGTGTTTGTGCCTGTGCCGGTCGAAGTCTAGAGACTTAAATTTAAATTTAGGCGAATGTGTCGATGTCAATGCCGTACGATGTAATTTCACGGCCCCATCATGCTGAACTGTTTGGATTCCAGGCACAAGGAACCTCAGACAAGGCTGTATACTGTGTACCTTGGTACAGTAAGGTTACAAGTGTACTCGGAACTCGAGCACACTGTCCGCAAGGACTGAAAGGACCTGTTTGGGAAAAGGAGGAGGAGTAGGTGTCTGATAATAATTTTGGCTTGAAAACCAAAAAAGCATCGCGTCCTGAGACACTTTCTAATGTTTATAAG
Source organism: Clarireedia aff. paspali H2 (assembly GCA_026770245.1). Classification (NCBI taxonomy): domain Eukaryota; kingdom Fungi; phylum Ascomycota; class Leotiomycetes; order Helotiales; family Rutstroemiaceae; genus Clarireedia; species Clarireedia aff. paspali H2. Next base: position 34,491 of record JAJCXA010000237.1, read on the forward strand.
GAAAAGAGACGACTAATCGTACCAAGTAGATGTCCTTGCTAAAGCTCTAGTTATGCGTTAGTACTTCGTATATGCGTTAGTACTTCGTATACGCCCCCCTAGCCACACACACACAAGCGTACAGTACAGGCGAATAGGGATATCATCTCTCAGAACCTCACAACTCAAACCTAGGACATCATGGCTCAGGGTCTCCCAACCACAATGCTCCATTGAATATAGAACAGCATCACTCATAGTCTTGCAACTCGGATTCCAGTTCTCTCCCTTCCCACTTTTGTAGTCTGCGATCTGCGCCCGAACGCCTCGGAATGCAGCAGTACCGGATCTAATGTATACGCATTGCGGTTTCCTGTTTTTGCGGAGAATGATCATGCATACATATATTCTCCAAGAGGTTAGTCGATAGTCTTTCAAACTATTTGAGGGGTTACTCTTCCCCGGAACGCTGCAGAGGCTTCCGATCATGGGTGTACGAACACTCAGTTGTATATAGAGTTCTATCTACTGTACCCTCTTCTCCTCAAAGCAATGCACTGAGGAGCGGGGCCTACATGAACATGAACAGGTTAAATAAAGAAAAGCACATGGCCTAGCTGCAGTCCACTGTAAGATCTACACTCCGTCCCTGACAGATACTACGCTGACATGTGCAAGCATGACTCGCTACTATATCATACTTAAGTAATGCCTCGTCTACGTCCTGCTCGTCTCCTATCCATCCATCCATCCGTTTTTCATCTATTCATTATTCATCCACTGGTTCATTACGTACGTCCAATTGTAGCACAGCTACTTACGGCATAGATATATACATACCGCATCCACCACACTTACTCACTCACTTACTCGCTCACTCACTCACTCACTCACCCACCCAACCAACCAACCAACCAATCTACCGCCGGCCACGACCGATCCGAGTCAAAAAAACGTCCCATCCCATACCCAATCCGGACTTGTTGACGGAAAACGGCAAAATTTCCACTTATTCCTCCCTTTTCGCCTTTCGTTTCGTCCCCAATTTCTGTGCCCTCTGCTCATAAAGGGGTCTGTGTCGTTGGCTACTCCCGCGGAGCTGAGGAACTTGTCTTAGTTGTCAATTCTTAGTTTGGTTGCTCCACTCTGTGTTTGTATTTTTATCTCCCTCGTCTCTTAGCATCTAGTCTAACCTTACGGACTGGTGGCTGTATATGTTTTTTCCGGCTTGGTCCTCTATTTACTTGTTGGTTTCTAGCCTTTGACAGACGGACTGAGACAAGGAGACATATTTTGTTCGCGGGGTTTATGAGTCTCCGACTCTCCGCAGAGGGAGGTAAGAGACAAGGCATTCTAAGCAGGAATAAGGAATTATTCATCTATCCATTCATCCATCCCCCCCTTTTTTTTGCTCGCACAACACTGCTGTACATATTGTATCACTCTTACAAAACTCCCAGCATAGGTGAAAACAAGATGCTTCCCCTCGCTCTGTCCAGGAAAACAATAAATAGCCGAGCAAGCACTTCATATAGGTAAAGAGCCATCGTGTAATGAACACCCGATAGTTACCGCATTCCGTCAATCGGTCGCATCGGGCACCCCGGGAGGAGGAAAAACGTAGGGCTATGGTCTAGACGCGGGATCCGGCAGGATATATAGCGATGGGAGGAAATGGCCGAGAATCTGGCCGCTCGGCTGTGCTTTGTCTCGGGATATTAGTCAATCGTGTGCCTTAGTTGCGGCGCGGATATGTGATGGTTGGATTTGCGAGATACCGGTACCATGGTTGGGGGGCTTAAGGGATTGGCGGATGGATGGTTGTCGGGGTGATGGGGATGGCACGTGGGTTAGTGAGTGAGGCTAAGTAAGTTTGGTGGGTCTGTTATATGCGCCGCCTCGTTTTCTTTTGAGGTTGCCTTATTTGTGCGTGTCGGCGGTGATGATGAGATGTCTAGATGGACACAGAATGCTTGTTCAGGGATGATGAAGCATATTGGTTGTCATTCGGTTCCTTGTCCTCTTAAGTAATAAGTGTCTTCTATAATAGAGATGCCCTCTGCTGATCGAGGAAAGCTAGTGATGCGTCTATCCCAAGGTGTCTATTCTACTGTATCATTACAAACATATCTCCCTCATCCCAACTATACCAAATACATCTTTCCCCCAATCATGGCGCTCCTCCTAGTCCTGAGAAGAGTCAGTATCAAATACATCTCTACAACACCATCCTGTACCAATAGAGATCAACATACCTGCAGCCATGGCCAAATACCAAGTCCGGCTCGCACCACCATCTAACCAACTCCAATCAAAATCTCCCCTAGCAAAGAAATTCCACGAACTCGTAGCATCAATGATGGCCAAATTCCCAAACAATATTCCCTTCCATCCCCCCACCACCGCATCCGCTCTCCCATTCGAAAAATACACATCCCACTCCTCCCTCACAAATCTCTCCGTCCGCGTCAGCGTCGAATGCGGCAAGAGAGGCAACATATGAATGCCCTGGACAAACTCGGGATTTCCTCCAAAATACGTCGTATGATCAATCTTATTCTCAAACAAGATCCCCGATACCTTATTCCCGATGAACTGCGCCGGCTGCACGTCGTTGTCCGATTCATACAGGAAGTAATTCTGCAACGACCGCGCCGTCACAGCCAGTTGCAAATTCCCCCGCGCTTCCATGTTCGCGTCGCCAGTCACGCGACCCCACATCTTGATGGCGTATGCGGAGAGCGAGTCCTCGGATGATGACTCCTCGTCTTTGCCGTCAAAGGTCTCGTAGAGTCCGTGCGCCCACGAGTGGCCGTGGTACCAGTCAAAGTTGCGCGATACGGGGAAGTAGGGGTCGAGGGGGGACGGATTGGCGTAGTCTCGTACGAGCGTATTGATGTAGTCTTTATGGGTGACGAGCCAGTTCGGGTCAAGATAGCCAATTATGGCAGCGGCGTATACGAAGTAGGAGTAGTGGAAGTGGTGGTCGTTGTAGTATGTGTTGCCAAAGTCAGCGCCGGAGTCGAGGGTTGTGTAGCTGGCGCTGGATACGAGTCCTGACCAGGCGGCTGGGGAGGGGGTATTAGTAGGAAATTATATAGACGGGTTAAGAAGAGAAATTTGGGGCGGAAGGAGGAGGGCGGAAAATACATACATTCATACACAAGCGGGAATTGTTGGCGATTACTACTAAACCTCTCGAAACTCTGCTTCAACTTATCCAATCCTGCTTGAGCAAGTGCGACGTCTCCAACAATATCATGGATCGTATACACGATTCCGGCGAATTTAGCCAGTGCCTATTGTGTGTATCTCATTAGCTCATTTCACCCACTCCTCGACTCCTCGCTTTTCTTCAACACCGCTCATTCCTCTATCTCACTCACACACCCCATTCCTCCCCTCAACAACGGAGCAATCACTCCCTGCCTTTTCTCCTGAACATAGCACTCTCTCTTTCCTCTCAAAACCCCTCCCAAAAAAATTAAAATAAACATACCTTCCCACTATAATACATAGAATCCAAATTCGTCTGCATCGTCATATTCTGACTCACTTCCACAGCAGCAATGTTCGAGATGATAGTCTTCGCGGCGCTGGAGATGGAACTGGGGTTCAGAGAGCCGCGCGAGGAGCTCCAGGGTAGGAAACCAATGGTATTGGGGAGAGAGGGCTCGAGAAGAGTCCAGCTGCTTGCGAGGACGGCTGTGGCTTGTCCTTTGCTAAAAAGGGGGGGGGCACGGGTTAGTTCAGGTTCAGAGGTGGAGTTGTGCGTTTGGGGCGAAGTCAAGTAGGGAAAGAGGGGAGAAGGAAAGATGAGGGTAAATGGGAAGAAAGGGAAAGAATCTGGAAAATGAAATACAACATGATGAGAATAAAAGAAAAGAAAAGTTGAGAGGAAAATAAGAAGCCAAAAAAGAAAATAAACACCAACGTCGTAGTATCCAACACCACGTCCCCCTTCACCGCACAACTCGTCACATCGTCAAATGACTCCACATGATGCGGCAGCGCATACATCAACAATTCCGCATCACTCGTCCCCGCCTTCTCAAACGCGATCGTGTAGCTCCCCGCATTTCCATTTCCATTTACCGAGCCAGAAACGCTGGCGGACCGTGCATAGGCGCCGGCTGCGGCGTCGTGGAGGGTTTCTGCTGCTGCTATGGAGGAGGGGGCGAGTTTGGCGACTTGGATGGTGCCGGAGAAGGGAGTGGTGGCGAGAATGAGGGATGAGGATTGCAGGGTTAGGGTTAGTGGTGCTTGGGAGGAAGATGTGGAAGTGCCGTACAGAACCCAGGTACTTCCGTCCATAAGGGCGATTTTGTATTTTCGTATAGATGAAGTGCGGCCAGCGGGTGAGGGGAGGAGAGATATAGATTGGAAGAATACGCCGCTACTGAGGATGGGGGTGGCGGTATTATAGATTGCGGTAATGAATCCCATCCCTTGAACGAGGGGGAAGGAGATTAGGGGTTGAGTGCTGCTGGGAGAGGGGAGGAGGTTGATGAGGATGGAGTGGGAGGTGTAGGAGCTGGTTTGGAGGAGAGTGGTTCCTGCGGGGGTGGTAGAGGGGAGCTCGGTGCAAGAGAGGAAGAGAGAGGTTATGCCGACGGGGTTTATGAAGTAGGATGCGCTAGAGGAGGAGGAGGTGGCGGATATGGGTCCGAAGACTTTTTGAGAGCTCAGGAGGTCCGAGATGCTGAGTCCGGGGTAGGTGCGTGGGGTAGAGGATGCAGGGTTGAAGGAGGGAGAGTAGAAGACGGAGTAGGGATGTGTCCAGGTAGGTGCCGTTTGCGAGCCGAGGAAGAAATTAGCATAGAATTTGTTCGTTTCAATGGGTCCTGCATTCGAGGGTGAAATACCGAGGCGAGGGACGGGATGGTCGGGGCGGGAGGGGAAGATGGAGGGGGGTGCGGAGAGGGAGATGGGTTGTTGGAAGATGTTGGGGGAGGGGGAGAGGAGTGCCATGAGGGGGGAGG
>JAJCXA010000238.1:0-39446 GCA_026770245.1 Clarireedia aff. paspali H2
TGAAATATAAGCCCAAATTGTCACTTCTCTAGAAGTGGCGTCACTTTTGGAGTTTCACACTGGCGCTGCTTCCCTCACAAATCTGCCATTTGTACATTCGACCGTGCTGAACTTTGACTTTTTTCCGAGCTTCGCTGAGTCCCCGCAGTCGATAAGCGTCTGATCTTTTATTGTTGCTGTAGCTTTCTAATAAGAGACAAAGTCAGTTACATTGATAGGATATTAGTATATAGTTCAAAGTAAACTTACGGCTTCTTTAATAACCTCTGATGTGCGGACTCGGCGTCTATTCGTAATATTCTGGTATTGCTTATCCTTTTTGACCTCAACGAGAGTTCTCTGTTCCTCAGTGAGCTTCTCCTCTTCAGTGAGGTATTCACGACTCATATTTACCGTTTCATCAGCATGAACGACTTCAATATCGCCTAAGTCAAGGTCGTCTCCTTCGAATATAAAATCATCGAAAGAATCCGAGAAACTTCGGATTTCTGATTGTTCAAGTGCAATCTGGACATTGAAAACTTATACATCTGATTATCCCAATGCAATTTAATGATTAAGAACTCGTAAACACATTTGCCAGAGCAGAGATCTCAAAAGTATATATTTTAGTCGAATATTCAGATTAAGCGTTGGTCGGATAGTTAGTACACCTACTAGTGCTCTTTTGGCTAGCTGCCTGGATTGATTTGAATGTTCATGTTGCTCTTCACGTGTCTATATATCTCTTTTCTGGCCGGAAGCTCATCAACGAACGCCTCAAGTGTGATATATCTCCGTATGCCGAAATGCCTGAGCTGGCAAAAACTCCAAAATCACACTCGACTCCCCATTTCAGCACTCTGCAATCCCACCACCATTCAATCCCCGTCAACTCGACTTCCCCGCCTCATCTTAGCTTTTCTCTCGCCCCAAACTCATCTCTCGCCTACGCTCAGTCTTCCTCCTCGCCTTCTCCTCCAACCGATCAAAATGCACCTCCCAATAATCCAACATCCCATGAAGCGTCCTCTTATTATTCCTCAGACGCGTTTAATTCCAGTCCCAAGGCATACTCGCCCAACTCCCTCGAATATCTCCTCTGCCAGCTCTTCAACTCACTGATCTCTTCTCGACCTTAGCAAATTAGGAATTTAGGATAAAAAGGAGAGAGAGAAAAGAGAGAGGGAGGAGAAAGAGAAAAGAGAAAAGGGAGAGAGAAAGGAGTAGGAAGGCAGGAAATGCAGGAAATGAAAAGAGAAGAGAATGAGAGAAAGGAAAGAGCAAGTAGGCTGCGGCGGAAGCCCAGTGGGCCGGTTGCAGAAAAGAGAGTGGAACTGCAGGCAAGAGGATATAATTGGTGATCAGGATCATAATCCGGAAGAAGTCTTATCTAGGTGAAACTTAGCACTGTTGTATAAGAATATTATTAATAATATCTTACTTAAAACTTAAACCGAATTATTTATATACCGGGCAGGCTTCCTAAGCGCCTAGTGTGTACGTGTCTTAGGCACGTGATTCGTATGACTACACGTGACACATTCATGTATATAAGCCCTCGAGATCTTAGGATCTTCTTAGTTCTTATAAATTCTAAGGTCATTCAGCACTTGTATTAGTGGTTTCGTCACAACTTTAATGACAAGATGTCAAATATGACAGAAATAATTTCACTTCATGTCAATAGAAAGAAAAGTATTCACTTCGTATTAGCATTTGTCTCAATCTCTATTGTAGCGTTCACGAGTGCTCTAGATGCCACAATTCTAGCTGTAGCCTTACCGGTATACTATAATGTTCTTTAAAAATTTCATTTTGATTTAAGCTGATTGATCAAAGGTGGTAGCGACAGATCTCAACATGACATCGTTACAATCATTCTGGGCGGGCATATCGTTCTTACTATCATCCGTTGTTTTCCAACCAATTCATACAGCGTTCTCAGATATATTTGGAAGAAAATCTGTACTGTATATCTGCATCCTATTCTTCGTCGTCGGTTCGGCTATCGTTGGTGCTTCAAAAAATGCTGCAGCCTTGATTGCAGGAAGAACGATACAAGGAATTGGTGGAGGTGGAATGGAAGCTCTATGTGAAATAATCTTGACAGATCTTACCACATTGAAAGAACGACCGCTCTACCTTGGTATCCTAGGTCTGATGTGGGCTGGCGGATCTGTCCTTGCCCCGATAGTCGGAGGTCTATTCTCAGAATATTCGAGCTGGAGATGGATTGCTTGGATAAACTTGCCACTCATGGGGATAGCTCTTTTACTCATTCCTCAATTCCTCACACTCAAGCAAGATCACTCCTCAATACGAGCTAAGTTGAAACGAGTGGACTGGATTGGTATACTGCTTCTGATGACCGGTATGACTCTTTTTATTCTAGCCTTATGTTGGGGCGGGCAGTTATTCAAATGGAAAAGCTGGCAAACAGTTGTCCCTCTCACCTCCGGGCTTCTTATTCTCGTCGCTCTGGCATTCTATGAGCAAATACCCACAGAACCCATCTTCAAATATCGCATTTTTGCGAGCAGGACAAGCTCAATTGCATTTTTTGGGTCTTTTATACATGGTCTAATCATATGGTGCTTGGTTTATTATCTGGTACTTTACTTCGAAGGCGCTATTCAGCATCCACCTTTTCATGCCGCAGTCGACGCATTTCCGCTAGCCTTCACTCTGACACCTATGGCCATTGTCTGTGCTCTCTTGATAGACTACGCAAGACGTTACTACTGGGCAGTCCTGCTCGGCTGGGCATTGTGCACAGTCGGCCTCGGGACAATGGTGATCTTGGACAACGAAACAAGCAAAGGGGTTTATTGCGCCGTGCAGCTTGCACCTGGAATAGGAACGGGGTTTTTGCTGTCGGCATTAGCTGTTCCGCTCCAAGCATCGATGTTGGTCGATGATGCCGGCACAGCTATGGGCCTCCAAGTTTTCTTTCGGGCAGTCGGGGCACTTGTGGGTGTGTCGATGGGCTCTGCAATTTTTACGAACGAATTCAACAGTCAACTTCATTCACTAGATCTTCCGTCTGATCTAGTATTGCCTGATGCAAGCGACGCAGTTCACTTCTTGACAAGCATTAAGAACTTGGATATCTCGTCAGAGATCAAAGCACAAATTCTGAAACTCTACGCTGAGCCTATCAAACAAATATGGGTGGCGATGGCATGTTTGGCAGGTGTTGGTCTTCTTTCCTCACTGTTTATGAAAGAACTGACTCTGGAAAGAGAGGAATTGGGGAGGCAGGCATTTGAACAAGGCTCCGTGATTGATAAGGAAGCATTGAAGGAAGGGTGAGAAGGGTCGTACACAGGAGTAGCCTTTCTATATGGAGCCGCATGTGCATGGCAACAACTACACTGACTATGAATAGAGACATTCATACAACGGTCAGATATTGAGAAAGGCGCATTGAAAGGATTCAAAGGGTGGTACTTGCAGGCAGCCCCTTCACATTGGAAGGTATCTGCAGGACAATTTTAATGATGACAGAAAATGTACTTCTGTACAGCATTCTGTATTTGGGAGCTGCTGGCTATGCGAAGAGCGGCTCTTTCTCGGTATGCATCCTATTCGATAAAGGGTACGAAGAGTCAGACGCCGTGATGCGGCACAGATCGGGCAGTTCTGCTCCCAGTATTTCCGGGCCTATCGGCGAACCGGACAGTTTGGTACACCGAGTACAATACTAGGCAACTCGTCGAATTGAAAAAATAGCAATCGTCAAGCTTCTTGGTTTTGCGCCAATGTAACCCACCATTATTCAGCTTACGAAAAGATGCGAAGCAATTTCCTTATTCCACTCGTCGAATTGGAAAAACAGGAATCGTCACGCTTCTTGGTTTCGCGCCAATGTAACCCACCTTTATTCAGCTATGTGAAGCAACTTCCCTATTTGTGGGGGCCATCGATGAGGCTGTGGCATACATTGAATCGACCTTGGTGACTTGTGCTTCGTGCAAATGGAAGATTATCTTTTGGTGCTGTCATTGTAAGCATAACCCAACACAAAGTCGCGTACAGCATCTTGCCCAACATCTCGACACCAAGAATTATCTTGCAATTGATCGTCCTCCACGATATCAATCATTCGAAAAATGGCTGTGCCTCAAGATCAAAATCGTTTCGATATCGTTATTGTGGGTGCTGGTATCTCTGGAGTAAATGCTGCATATCGTGTGCAGACACAGCTACCTGACGCTTCCTACACTATACTTGAGAGCCGAGGGGATGTAGGGGGTACGTGGGATCTGTTTCGATACCCTGGCATACGTTCGGACTCCGACCTGCATTGTTTTGGTTTCCAATGGAGACCCTACGAGGGAGTCAAAACCATAGCAGACGGTGAATCGATTCAGAAGTATATTCAAGAATCAGCAGCTCTTCATGGCATTGACAGCAAGATCCAATTTCACCACAAGGTTGTGGCAGCTGAGTGGTCATCGAAACGCCAAGAGTGGCACTTGACAATCGATATGAAGGGGAAAGAGAAGCACCTTCATACTCGTTTTCTGTATCTCAGTGTCGGCTACTATGATTACTCAGAAGCTCTACCGAACTCTATCCCAGGTCTACAAGAATTCAAAGGTCTTACTATACAGCCGCAATTCTGGCCACAGGACGTGGACTATTCGGATAAGAAAGTTGTCATTATAGGCAGTGGAGCCACCGCAATCACTCTATTCCCAACTCTGGTGGAGAAGGCCTCGCACGTCACTATGCTCCAACGAAACCCCGGCTATATCTTGTCGCAACCTTCCTCTGATCCATTGCAAGATTGGCTTTCACGAAAAGTTCCATCTTGGCCGTACTGGCTCACTCATCGCATCGTTCGTTACAAAATCCTCATCCTGTCCTTTTTGTTTGTCCGGTTCTGTCAAACATTTCCTAATGCTGCACGCAAACTGTTGAGAAAAGGGACAATCAAGCAACTTCCATCCACAATTCCCTTCGAACCCGACTTCGCTCCATGGTATAATCCCTGGGAGCAAAGATTGTGCATAGCACCAGATGGTGATTTCTACAAAGCTTTGAAAACGGGGAAGTCAAATATTGTCACAGGCACGGTAAACATTGTCAACGAGCATAGTATTGAGGTCACTTCCCCCGATAATAAGAACATATCTATCGAAACGGACATCATCGTCATGGCAACAGGACTCAAAGTACAGATGGATGGTGGGATTTTGCTCACAGTGGATGGTGCTCAAGTTAAGATAGCAGATAGATTCCTTTGGAAAGGAGACATGGTTCAGGATATACCGAATCTAAGCATAGTGATCGGGTATCCCAATCTTTCTTGGACACTTGGTGCTGATGCAACTGCACTGCATATCTGCCGGATTCTCAAATACATGAAAAGCAACGGTTTTACTTCAGCAACACCTCGTCTTCATCAGCCCACGAAGCTCAAAGCAGTTCCTGTCTTGGATATCAAATCTACATATATTCAGCGCGCAAAGAAGGATATGCCAAAATGTGGGGATCACGGGCCATGGAAACCCAGATCCTCGTATTTCAAAGACTTGTGGGAGGCAAGATGGGGAAATATCAACAATGGGATGGAATACACAAGATAGACCAAGTAAATATTGCTCTCATTTACTGTATAGCTTGCCACCAAAGACACTCGAGCTGCTGCTTATCTAGATGAATCATCTTCGTTGATGTTTGTGTTTTTATATCATCATTGATGTGGGAAATTGCCCCACTGAGTTGTGAAAGAACTAGCAAATTACCACCATGCCAATTATTTCACGTCATCAACCTTGCTTTCTATCCTTATGGTCTTCATTATAATGCCATTTTCGACGTCTGTTTCCTCAGACCTTGTAAATTTACTCACATTATTTGTGTCCGCCCTTGACGCACTATCCAGCACAAACGAACTGACGGTAGTCCCATTTGCAACACCGCTCAGTTCTATGAAGTTCTTCTTAACCAGACCATTCGGAGTCTCCCAAGGATATCGTCTTGCTCCACTATCTCTAGAGGCAATAGGAGCAGTGCCAATTCCCGATGTACGATTCGTGGGCAATCTCGTCAGAATAGAGGAAAGAATAGGTGTCAGGATTTTGCGATAAAATTGTGGAAATACAGGTAAACAGCAGCAGAGAATTCCGGAAGTAATCTCCGCGTCGCACCACACGCCTACGTCGATGAGGCGCCAGGTTATATCTTCGGTATGGATAAGTGATATACTAGCTATTGTACGCATTATGCTGGATACACATGCACTATTAAGAAATTAGTATATCTTGAACGTATGCTCGGACACTCTCTTCATGTTGAGGAGGAGTGACTTACAATAACCCAACAGCGAAGATACTGGTAATGCCCCATTTTTTCCTGCTGGACATTTGGAGCTTCCAAATACTTCGTATTGGCAGGACCAGGAATACAAAGTCGAAGACGATGTTGAACACTGCAGAGCTAAGAATTGCCACGGGAGTATCAATACAATGACCCTCCACGGAAGGGTTCCATATCTTCTCCCGCGGCGTACACTGAAAGAGACGGACAAAGAAACAAACGCTGTAGAAAATAGTTGTAAGGACTGCAATAACAATTAATGTGTAGTACAGTGGAGATTTCCTGTTCGGTGTGAATATGTGCTGGATTTGAAAGACGATTGAAAGTTTCACGGAAATTGCCGTAAGGTTATATAATAAATCTGTTAGGTTTGATCTCTGATTGTCTGGGTTAGAGATGCCACGAAATGACGAAGAAGATGGTTACCTTTAGAAATGTCTCGAAACGGTCCGAAGTGAGATCATATGCATGGACTCCAGCTCCAATCTTGATGCCCAAAGGCATCATGAGATGGTATATGATTGCAAGTATCTGCTCAAGGAGTTAGTCGAGTTGATGAAGTTTGAGTATTTCTTCTAATCTATATAACATACCCCACCCACAGTCAGCGAATCTGATCCTTTGAGTCAGTCACATAAATTAGATACACCTCAATTCCTCCTACAAATACTCACAGTCTTCCCAGCTATGTCTTTTCACAATCATAATTCTAGTGTATAGGCGCAAGAGCACGGAAACCGTTGAAAGAACCAAACATATTGAAGAGACAGTGTAGATGAGGTGGTCCCGATTTGGTGGATTATCAAAGTTTGGTTTGACTCCCGGTGGGGCAGGTATCGCGCCAATACTTCGTGTCATACGGAAAGATGCCATTTTGTGCAGATTGACTATGGTTGATCGTAGATGTATTGGAGACCTTTATTCTCCAGGGCTGTTGGAAGAGCTAGTAAAGTACAGGATGAGCAGTGCTATCTTCCTCGGGGCAAACTAGCCATGATGAGCTTCTTGAACAGTTGGTGCGTGTAATCTTATGACAATCTGTGCCGTAATATACGCCATTTATCGGTTACTAGATAGTTGCTATGCCCTTGAGCGCCAACTACTCCCGTGCTCACCAAAACTAGGTAAGAAGTTGGTCATGGTTCTCAGGGGGATGTTCTAATTTGTCGGCGAATCGTCGCTATGCGATATCCGACGTAGCAGCAGAGCTGAGTTCCTGCATGATATTGGAGCATCCAAATTCCGAAAAGGTAGCTGACAAGGCTGCAGAGATGGGTTTGCTCGTAAACTAAAACTTTATCTGGTTGATTGGGACGAACATTTCTTGGTTTTATGGGGCGTTGCACTCACAGCTAGCTGCAAATAAGACGGGAGATTCGGTGAACATGCCGATCTTGGTCAGACCAGACACTGGGCAACACACCATGTCATAAACTTAATGTCAGCTCAAGTCTTCTCCAAACCAGTAGAAATTCGAGGGCAAGCCCTTGATAAGAATACATAACTGTTGGTGGAGGAACCAGAGGGAAAATTCCGAGTCCACCAGCATACTTGATCTTTCTTAGGTTATGGGAAGCTACTTTCGGCCAATATGAACATTGTGAAGAAAAAACAACTATCACCTGCAGATCGGAGAAAAAATTGAGGTGAGCCTCGTCGAATGTACATCGTTTTGGAACCCACACCAAGCCGAGGCTAGTAGCACAAGGGATGTGTGTCAGATACTTGTTCTCGTACCCGAATCAGCCACGACCAATCATCCTAAACGACCCGACAAAACGGTCAGGCACCAGTCAAGAGGTTACCGAAAGGATTCAATGAGGAGTAGTGCTACACACCAACTTCTATTAATTGTACCAATGATTGGGCTTTTATTCTGCAGAGATATTCAGAAGGCAAGGCTCTACGCCGGCGCAGCACCAGTGTTTGTGCGCAGCTACTCGAAACAAGTGTAAGATGAAGCTGATGTAAGCAAAGAAGACAGGGACTTTCTGTGCCGAGAAGGAACTGTTAAAGAAAAATGTTAATTGCTTAAGCTTTTACAGGGAGTCTCCAGAGTGACGCAATGGTGCTGGTGGGCAAGGTCACGAAAGGGGTTTAATAGCAATCGCTCAAAAGCTGTCATTTAGCTCCTCCAAACGTGATCACAAAACCAAACTTGATAGAGGTTTCACAATATGATCAACATGCTGCCTATAAAATACGATGACTATCGGGGAAGCGTGGTGCTGATAGGAATCGTAGCTGCAATAGTTTATCAGACGGGAAAAATTCTTTATCGGTTGGTGTGGCATCCTTTAGCTGCAATTCCAGGTCCCAAGCTTGCAGCCGCTACGAGCCTTTATGGCGCTTTCCATGATCTCCTTCTTGATACCTCGCTGGTGAGGAAAGTTGCTCAACTTCACAATATATATGGTGAGAACAAGAGAATATAAAACCAAAAGATGGACTAACAGCCCGTAGGCCCCATAGTACGTATATCGCCAAATGAAGTGCATGTGAAGGATATCAGTTCATACTATAAGTCAGCCGACCCCCGTTGCGCTTTACATCTCCTGTCCCATACTAAAGATCGTACAGAATCTTTAAAGTAGGTTCTGATTTTGAGAAAGAGTGGAGTTTTTATAATTCTCGAGCGATTGAAGGATCTCTTTTAAACATACTGGACACTCCGACAGCAAGACAGCGAAGAGAAGCATATGCCAAATATTTCTCGCGCGAAGCAATCGACAAAATTGAACCACTGCTTATGCGTCACACGAACCGGTTCATGCTACTACTTCGAAGATGCTATGAAATGAGAAAACCCGTCGATCTATCTAGGGCATTTAGGTGTCTAACAGCGGATGTTATCATCGACTATTCTTTCAGCCAAGATTTCCAAGGACTAAAGTCTGTCGATTTTTGCCACCCTGTGATCGAAGCAGGAGATGTTATGCTTGTGTATGCCCAATGGGGATTGTACTTTCGAAAGCTGTTTGTATTCCTCGATACCATTACTGACTTTATTCCGGATGTTATTCTAAGCCTCATTTCACCTCGAACAACTTCTATGAAGAAATTCCAACAAGTGAGTCATATTCCACCACCTTCAATATGAAGGAAGTTAATTCACACAGTATTTCAGAGCTGCGCACGTAATATGGAGTTATTGAAAGTAAATAAAAATCAGAAGACGATGATGGCACCGACAATCTTCGATACGCTTTTGAATCCAGAGGAAAACAAGGGCCGACCTGTACCATGCGACTCTCACTTGACAGCTGAATCAGTCTTGATGCTTCTGGCTGGAACAGATACTACTTCAAATGCCCTTGTAGTTGGAGTTTATCACATTCTGCAGAATAAGCAAATCCGCCAAAGGTTGGTTGCTGAACTTTGTGATTCAACCATAGTCCTTAATAAGGATGCATCGATTGTAGAACTACGAACACTTCCTTATTTGGTATGTGTTACAAATATCCTACAGCATATTATCTTAACATCTATATTTCTCTAGTACTAATATGTAGCTCTATAGAATGCAGTTGTCAAGGAATCCCTTCGACTTTCATTCGGTGCCCCAGGCCGTATACCACGGGTCATTCCTGCATCGGGAGCATTTGTCGGCAGTGCATATATCCCTCCTGGCACTATTATTTCTCACAGCGCTTATGTTTATCACACTGATGAGTCTGTTTTCCCGGATTCATTGGCTTTCATACCAGAGCGCTGGCTCGCAGCGGATGTCAAGAACCTCGAGAGATATCTACTTTCTTTCTCACGGGGGTCGAGAATGTGTCTCGGAATACAGTAAGTGTTATATGCTTCTTGAAGTAACACTATACAAAGCTAACACTGAAATAGTCTTGCGACTTCTGAACTACTTATTGTATTTGCACGATTGTTTCGTGAAATGGAATTCGAGCTATTTAATACAAGTATACAGGATATGAAATGGAGCGACTATAGTGTTCTCATCTTCAAAGGTCATTTAAAAATTTTAGTAACTAGAATGTTGTCGAGAAAAGTTTGAAAATTATTTTTTGATAGATATTCAATCTTATATTAAAAGTTTATATTTTAAATAAATCAAGAAATAGAGTTTTATATACTAATATAAAAGTATTTGTAATTCTTACTTAAAACCCAATAAAAATTATTTTATTAATATATAAATCTCTTATTATATCTTAAAATTTTGATTTTTAATTGATCCCGAAGGATAATTAAAGAATAATTATTAAGGGCATACTTTATACTGGGGCGTGCTTTAAGTCGGGATATCGGTTAACTACAGGCTTGGAAATATCCTGTTCAATACAACAGACAAAAGTCTGATAAAATAAGAGCACATTACTTGCTTCTTTAAGTCGGATTTAAAGCACATCTTCAAATTTAGATTTACTTCTAGGGTCTGAATGCGGTGGAATTCTTTGGTAGTGGTGGTGTATCTTATTTCAAATACCAACACATTACAATGGCACAGCACTGCATAACGAGTTGGAAATTTTTCTCTTACCCATTCTACTCCGCACTCTTACTTTACAGCATTCCCCATTCTGATGTAAGCTTTACGCTTTTTGCTTATCCACTTGTTATTCTACTGTATAAGGAAGCACCCCGCTTGTCGGTAGCAATGCTTATACAAAACCCTATTCAGATTTATATCACAAATGAGTCAAGATATACGTTCCGTCCGCTGATACTTCGGATTCGCTTTCCTGGAAATAACAAATACGATGCTGAACACCCTTTTTCTTCAAACCTTTCTATTCTCCAATATCTCCCCAAATTTCAGCTAACCGGGCCAGCCGGTGGTGTATGCAGACTAATCAATCATGTTGGTTACAACGTTGGTAGCCAGTGTTGGTGATAGTGAGAATGGACTTGCATACATGCTCAACAATGTGACAAATCAACCAAATTCTCAGGCAGTCTTGACCAATGGTACCCACCCTTGTTTTGAGAAGATATAACATCGGAAGCCCTACCGGTTTTGTCTTTCCACGCATTAGATGTGTTCATTCCTGCTGCGATAGATTGGAGGGACTAGCTGTCTTCGTGGCTACAATTAACACGAGTAACATCATATGTGACAATAGGCGCAGTGCGGTATTAGATTTCAATCGCAGTCTACACATCCTAACATGAATATTCTTCCCAACTACAGTAATAAAACACATAAAAATAGACATAAACCCAAACCGCGAAGACTGAAAGCCAAAGAAAAAAAAACCAAGAGAACTTATGACAGCCAAAGATGCACTTTCACCCCCAGCCCTGTGGATTCAATTGGCTAGTAAAGCTTAAACTGTGACGAGACTACTAGTAAAAGTACTGAATGACCTTAGAATTCACAACTAAAGAACTAAGAAGAGCCTGAGATCAGGAGAGCTTATATACGGTAGGAAGGTCACGTGTGACGCTTAGGGAGCATGTGCTCAAAGCACGTGCAAGCATTCAGCCCGCCGGGCGGGTTGAAATGTAATGCAGCCGTTCCAAATCGTACGCAATCGTTCAGAATCGTTACATAAACTGGATGATCAGGATTAAAGCGAGAGCGAGAAATAGTTGTGAGCTGGGATCTCGTACGTGTCCGATTTCCCCGTTACATAGTCTATCTTCCTCTTATACTCCACGATTTTATATTTCTCCTGCCAACACTTGATGTCTACAGCTTCCAGTTCCAAACCCACCTTTGTGCGTGTTTTCTTGTTTTCTTGGGTATCTAGAATATCATTCAGTCTTTTGTCAACCTCTTTAAGTTCTTCTTCCCGTTTTTTATGCAATTCTTCGTGATCGTCCACCGCGGCTTTCCAATCAACAATCATGGGAACATTATCCTTGTTCGAAAGTCTTTTATAATATTTTCTCAGGTTCTCCATGTCCTCCACGATATGTTTTTTGAGGTCACCATTGAGCATCTTTTTGAAATCACTCGCCACAGTCTTCCAGTGACGTCTTGAGCACTTTTTCAGATTAGATTCATGGTAGCCTTCAGCAGAGACGCCTGGCATGTGGTGCATCTCTCTTGCTTCTCTGTCAACGATGGCATATTGTTTGAGTTTCATGTCGTATATATATTGGTGTTTATCCAACTTCTTTTCACTCTCAACAATTTTACGGATTATCTCTTGTTGTTCTGCTTGCGCATCACGCTTGGCTTGCGCATCACGCTTGGCTTGCGCATCACGCTCGGCTTGCGCATCACGCTCGGCTTGAGAGTGCTCTTGCTCAGAAGCGTTTTCAGTTTTCTTGCGAGTTCCATGAGGTGAAACGGATTTGGTAGATTTTTTGGACTTATCGCCAGCCCCGGTCCTGTGACGTGGCGTCTCTCGTGAAGCATCATTCTGAGTTGAACTACTTTTGCCGTTTCCCGAGCTTTTCTTCGTCGTATCCTCCCACGCCACCATCCTGGCCCGTCTGGAATGTATGCCCATTGTTTCTTAGAAGAAGAGAGGTCTTCGTGTTCGACCTTGGGTGTGTTCGTGAGATCTTAAGTTCTGTTGTATGGGCGCCGTTGCAGTTCTCATATAGATCGGCAGATGCCTGTATGACGAAAAGTAATCATTGACCGTTGCAAACAATCAAATATTTATACCCGTCCAGAGCCCAGAACCCCAGTCCAAAATAACTGTAAGGAACTTGCAAAAACCTGTTTTCTAACTTCGCCCGTTTACTTGCCTTCGGCAGAGCGCCGGGTTTGTAGTGGCCGTTGGAGTGACCATTTTCTGGACCACTGCATAACACGCTACAACAATCCTACGGCGTGTGTTCCAATAGTAACTCCACATAGGACAAATGTTTTTTTTTTTTCAATTGGTCTCGAACTTAATGGCCAAAGGATGTGGTTTCCAAGGTCTATGGTGAGATTTGAGGCGCTGTATCTTACAAGCAAGGAATAAAAAGATATAGAAGTCCGTAGATGATTGTGCGGTAGTCCCTCACACCTTGGTAAGATGGTAAGATACGGATTTTAAAATGATCCATTTACGATTCCTGCGCCACAACCATAACACGACGCAACCTGATTAAGCCAATTCCATCAGCTTCCCATGTGTCCAATCTTCACATTCTGTGCCTGGTTGATTTTTCATGTCCTCAAGTTCCATGATCATCAGTTCCCTCCTAATTGTTAGGATATGTGCAAGTGGGGCAGCTTGCTTAATACCCATAACATCGGCAATGACCCGGAGACGGCCAGCGACCCAGTTTGACATAACATCTGAGACCATCGCGGTAACGGCCGCTGTGAAAAGCGGCCACAGCAAACAATTACCACTTACTGCTTTAGTATTCAATAGTGTTGGGTCCTCGCCCTCCTTGTAGCCGAGAAGAAAAGGCACACTGCCACAGATGTCGTGTGCGAGTTGGACAATTGTTGTCGCAGAAGTCTCTAGCTGGGTCTCGAGGAAGACAGGTAAGCCAAGCTCTAGCTCTAACAGATCATACCGAGTATTTTTTAGGTATGTAAGTTGGACTGCGATTATTTCGTGAATCAAGATTCGAATACATCTGGCATTGTTCCAAGTTACGGCTGCCCACACACTATTGTAGACATGATAATGGTCCGAGAAAACATGAGGTGACTTCTCCTTCACAGTTACTGTGCGGTAGAACATTCTTTCTGTTTGATTTGCCATCCAATCCGCGAGTTTCGCATCAATTGCTACAGCAGCAGGGATAATGTGTTCGGCTTTGCTGTAGTCGTGAAATGAAGTCATCGTCGCACGTAAATCACAAAATTCCATGATAAGCACTGCTAGCTTGCTTCCATTGACGTCCGTGGGGGATTGATATTGGAGAGCATAATCGGACCACTCCCTAATAAAACCAGGAACACTGACGTGCCGTTGTACGCTGTTGGTGACCTTCACTTTAGTTAGCAGCAACCTCTCGTCTGTAGCCATGTATAGCAAGAGAGCTATAATATAGAGCAAGTGTGCATTAACTCACGATTTGAGCTCTGAGATTAATAAATATGCTGCGCCCAATCTTGTTCTCCACGCAACTCTTTCCTCTGAGCTGTAAAAGAGACGAAGCTCCGACGATATGTTTTGTCCAAGACTCCATTGATTGTGGCCCAGAGCAGGTGTTGGTCTATGCTGTGTCAATATAGTACGAATTCGTGTGAGGACTGAAGCCTACCTCATAAAATCCTAGAAGCATGACAGCCACCAAGGTCTGATTCTCTTTTGCTTCTTCCTCATTCCTCAATCGTGACGACATCAATCTCAGTGCTGAGTTGTACTTCCTATTTGCGTGAAACTTCATTTCTGGAGATTGCCAGAAGTTCGCCAGGCCCACCAGCCCGAGCGATTCAATGCTATCAGTCAAGGCGGGACCGATAATTTCAATGTTGTAGATATCCTGAAGGTACTGAAATGGACCGTTGGTAGAGCTGTCATCAAGAACGTAGTTGCGAAAGAAGTAGCACGTTGCCTGATCTTCAACTGGAATACATAATTCGGAACCGAAAGAAATGCACGTCGCCATTTGCATGAGTTGAGTCGCAGCAGTCTGCGAAGTAGATGTTCCCAGCTCAGTACTACGTGTGGGCTTCCTCTTGCGTTTGGATATGACAACGATGGATTCATTTTGTGATCCACTCTTCTTGCCGTAATGGTTTGTTTGATCCCGAAACATCATGTCGGACTCGCTCCTATACCCGGTACAATTGCGACCCGCGCGGATGCATTGTGAGCATGATGGAGTTAATGTATCACACTGCTCATTATTAGCGTTAGTGAAGAATGTATAGATTATCATTCTTACCTTCGTCCTTCTCACTCTACACTCAGCGCAAGCCTTACTTGGTTTTCCACAATACACCATTTCGAGATCAAGTTGACGAAGGATGATTGTGAGTTATGGACCTTGAGTTCTTGCTTCCTCCGAACGGTATGCATCAATTAGGTAGTCACTGAGTATCCTCAGATTTATCTAGTCCTCATGTAGTGGAAAAGAGATGTTGCCATACCGAAGAACCCCGAAGCTCCACCGATGTCGCATTCAGGGCGTGGATGTCGATCAGTAATGTTTAAGACAAACAAGCTTTTGCGTCTTTTTTACCTGCGTGGTTTTTACCTGCCTCAGCTCGTCAGACTCAGCTCGTCAGCAAGATTAGAAGGTTCGGTGCTACTTTGCTAGATGTTCCGAGGCGGAATTGTGGTAACATGGTAGAGAGGCTTGATTGGACCCGTGGAAAAGGTTGCCTTTCCCGAAGCGCTGCACGAGTACGTATGTTAGAGGTTACATAATCAGCTCGGATTCCGTTTTAGGAATGCTCGGCGTAGCGTCCGAGGCTAGTCAAGCTGTGGGCTGTGCACTGTGCACGCGAACCAAAATGAAATGGTACGACCAACCCCAACTCCCATTCTACTACATTTTTCTGGTATATAACTACTATATGCTGGTGACGGTCAAACTTCTGTGAAGATGTGATCTACTTCGCACGAGTCAGACGGTCAAGTCTCAATTTCTAAAAGTAGTCGCCTTATTCAGTTGATGCATTTTCCTACCATGGCTGCTGTCGTACTCTGTGTCGTTGGCGGAATTCGAGAATTTGATAGCACGCCTTCCAAATTCCCCTCTGGCAAACCATATATTCGAATCGGCATCGCGGTATATATCTTTGTGTATCTTATACAGATTTACTCATTGTCACGACTTCCAAAGATTACTACAACATCCCGAAAGGTGATGCACGCGTGTTCTGGGCCGCTGTCATTGTAGATCCTTTCCTGGCTGTGAGACTACTTTACAGCATTATATCAATATTTGCCAGCACCAAATCATTCTCATTGATCAATGGATCCAATGGAGAGCCACTATTTTTGGAGACCCTCGAGGAATTTATCGTCATTTTGATACATTTGTTGGCCAGTGCGGCTGCCCTGAAACTGCAGAAATAGTCAATCAAACTCAAGTGGATGACATGCAGCGAAGTCCTTTGCCAAAAGCTCCAAAGTATGAGAATTATTGGAAAGTTTATTGAACAGAAGGAGACTATTTGGGCTTCTTTTGTATTTTATCGTAGCTTGTCTTGTGTATTTGCTATGATGCAATATCCTCATTCATTGTTACGAGATGTTCTCTCACTCTTGATATACCCAACTTTGCCAAATAACACTTTGAGTAGGCGAAGTTTCCAAAAAATATCCGCTATTCAAGGTCTAAAATTTTCGCAGTTGCTCACTGAGAAACCGTCTTCTCAACATCAAATAACCAGGAGAAGTCTTATGGCAATGGTTTGGAACGAGGATCCCTACATGCTGTCTTAATCGATAAGTAACCAATTCAGACAAATTTAAGCTGCAGTAGGAATTACGCAAACTAGATGGTCTGTTCCAAATCCAGTCAGGGTACGGGATCCACGCAGGCCGCGATGATAATTACCCAAAAGGGTAGTCGTTGCGTAGCGTAAAGTCTTCCGTACGAGACATCAGCCATCGAATCTAGACCTTCGGGTTGCGCTTCTACTACCATCTATGGTCATGAAATCCATCTGTTACAGACCATTAACTTAACCGTTTATACTACTCGAACAAAGATTCTGCCTGTAATTCCTTTCGATTTGGGAATCACTTCGCATTTCAACTTGCTACGTAGCTTGGCACTCGCCTATTCAGGTGTCAGCTGCGCCTCCGAAGAGCTCTTGACTCTATTGGGGGGCGATGGATATAAGAGTCTATACATTATAAGGCTCCATTGCTGCTCAATGTGAATAAAAATTTCAAGAAACAACTACTTGCTATTGGCATATCAGCATTGACCTGGATCCTCAAACGCTAGGAACTCAAATTGTTTCACTATCATGGGGAAGCTTGCCGACTTGATTAGTTCTGGAATTGAACTAGCAATTGAAGCCAAATCTTCCTATCAATCACCTCAAGGGAATAAGGATTACAACAAAGATGTCATTCGCGAGCAGTCCTACAACAATCCTACCAGAGGTCGGTCAACTCATCCTTGGATTCGATGCTTTACTAATGCAGTGTAGTTTCTCGACATCCTTCACTCCGAGAACTCCCTTTCAACGATAATGAGCGAGCGCAGCAAGATCTTCGAAACTATGTAGATTACCAAAACAGCCTGGCAGATTGCATAAGTGCTGATGTGAGAAGAGATGAAAAGTACAGGAGGTACTTAACTGCGGGGTCTGTTGGGCAGCTCCGAAAAGGTGTCCATGAGAAAGATGTCTCCTTCTATGATTATGAATTACCCAGTGATGAATTAAGACACACAGGCGGACTCTCACAACCCGTCATCATACCACAGAGATGGCCCGAAGACGAAAGTTGTGGGATTTTGAGAGCCTATGCTCCGGCACTCGGCGATTGTGGTATCGACCAAGAGACTTTCTTGGATTTCATTGACGCATTCAATGAAGCTCACAAGGTATGTCAAGTACTCACCAATTTCTCAGCTATACTAATAACACAACAGTCTTCTCTCTATCTTGATGCTATCAACGTTGCTGTACAAGGAGTAGGCTTCGCACCTGGAATTGCCCCACTTGTAGTATCTATTACAGTTCCCGTCGCAGTCCAAGCAGCTAAGGGTTACCAAACAAAGAGACAGTAAGTTTTTTAAGCCTCTGCCTAGCATCAATCAAAGTTCTTACTCTTCGCCTTAGGTCTACCTCATTCCTCGACCGTGCAAACGAGCAGATCTTCAAGCCTCATGGCTTATTCGCCATGGTCCTAATCTACAATCCTTCGCAAGCGCAGAACTCCGGCTTAGCTACGGAAGTTCAACTTCCTAATTCCGCTTCACTCATATATCCACAAGACGAGCGACGTATGCAGCAAACTGACTTGAAGAAGATGGGTCATCCGATTGCCGATTATGGAGATAAGCGAGCGCAGGCCCGTTATGCAAGTGTCTTCCTTTGTCTCTGAAAAGCTTGAGCCGACATTAATATTTCATTCAGGCATACAAAAACCGGGATTCAGCTCTTATTAGTGGGCCGGCACCAACTTTCAAAAGCCGCTGGGGAGATCCAAATCACCCTGCCAATCGTAGTGGATTGAAAACTTTATTAACTGGGGTTCCGGACGATAAGAATGATCACGAAAGAGGAATCAGAAATGCAAAAGACCGCAGGCGAAGAAGCAGTTCGGATAGTGGTCGTGGTGGATTATTGAGTACTGCCATGGAAGCAGTCGGAGGTGATAGAAGGACAAGCGGCGGAAGGCCTGGCCTGATCGGTGGTTTGAGGGGAATGATTGCTGGACCAGGAAAAGAAAACCAGAGTTTAATTAAGACTGCAAAAGGTCTGGGAATGAAGACTGTATGTTATTTCAGAATATAAAACTGGAGATGAGTAAGAGTTGACACATATCTAGGATATTCTCTATCTAATGATTACCAACGACACCGACGATCCTCCATCAGCTGTTTCTTCGATGAACGAAGCTTTATATCAATCGCCACGACATGCCCATCTGCAGACGCACAGAGACGATCAGGTTCCAGTTCACTCATCAGTTCTGCCTTACTCCGCGACGAATCCGGATCAAGTATCGTCGAATCAGAATAACAGCCCTTATACAAGCCATTACTCGGTCACAACACCGCCTTCGAATGAACAATATGACGGACCTCCGCCAGCCTATCGAGAAGCAATGACTACACATTATTATGACCGCGTAAGGGAGAATTGGGACTACTGCGTTCCGACGATATAAGAATTCCAGTGCACGTTCATATTACGAGGAATGTTTTTATCCTGGGAAACTGCCCTATCATTAGTTCCAGCACTTTTCTCTCGTCGTTTCATTTACTACAGTCTGGTCGGAGCTGGAGCGTTTCTGAGATTTCTATTTCCTCAAATTTAGCTATTTGGACTCGTTGATTGAGTGCGTTAAGAGGTTAACCGAAACGTGACCGCATTGCTCACTACTCAGAAAATATTTGGCGACAAGTAAATCTATTTCTATGATCCCATGACTTAATGATCTAATGACATAAAAGAGCTAGAGTGTCCAGGTAATGTGATAGAATGGAGGGGATCTACAACAGTTAGGCAGTATGGCCTGAGTTGGAACCAGTCCGTCCTGGGTCTAGACCCAATTGCAGGCAACATTTAATAGGACTTTGGACAAAAGACAACAATTGCACTAGATACCTGCCGCGGTTTCACATATATATTCACATATATATAGCAAGTTGAGTGACAGAACCCACCCACTACCCAGTGGGTTACCCATGTATAAATATACATATTATAGATAATATAGATAAATATATATAATATATACTAGGGAATTCTCGATCTGTAGTATGTTACATATAATTGATTGGCAGTGATACTCTGGACATAAGACGAATTGATAGGATCGAACCTTATCTCTTCCAATCGGCCTCTTGGAGAGCCGTTATTACTTTCTCCGGGCCGCACTTACCCAAATTAGCCGTAGCATGCACGAGCCAACCCCGCGTTCCTTTATCGCAATGAAATTCAACAATCAATTTCCGATACAACTTCCACACTCAACAGCTCAGAATCGACATTGGAAACGGGAGAAACCCGTTCACGCACGTCTTTGCTCAAGATGAAGGCTCTGGTCTGTAATTTCCACGCCTAACCTTTCAGTATATGAAAACACCAACTCACTCTCCTCCAGGACATTCGAATCAGGAATAAATATCGCGTCGAGCACAAGATTGGGGGAGGTGGCTTTGGTATTGTCTACTCTGGTACTTCGATCCTCCCCTCAAGGGGCAACAAAGACTGACCGCGTGGAAGGGACCGATCTCGACACGGGTGAGGAGATCGCCATCAAGCTCGAACACAGCGGAGACGGCATGCCTATACTCGATCACGAAGCTAGTATCTACAAAGCTCTCTCTGGTGGGATCGGAATACCGCGCGTCCGCTGGTACGGGACGGAGTGCGAATACTATGTCATGATCTCTGATCTACTCGGCCCAAGTCTGGAAGACCTCTTCAACTTTTGCGACCGAAAGTTCTCACTAAAAACGGTCCTCCTACTTGCCGATCAATTAATTCCTCGCATCGAATACATCCACCACAAATCTTTTATCCATCGCGATATCAAGCCGGACAATTTCCTGATGGGGACTGGCAAGTTTGGAAATGTGGTACATGTCGTCGACTTTGGCCTTGCCCAGGAATACAGGGACCCAGAAACACAAATTCATATAGCTTATCACGACAAGCAAAAGTTAGGAGGGGGAACTAGTCGTTACACTAGTATTAATAATCATCTGGGAGTCGGTACGTATAAATCAATCTACAAGAGACTGTGACTGATGGTGACTTAGAGCAATCCCGCCGCGATGACCTCGAATCGCTTGGATATATGATGATTTACTTTGCCCGCGGCTCTCTGCCCTGGCAAGGCCTGAAGGCGGGGACGGAGGACGAGAGAAACGAGCGCATTAAAGAGAAGAAGATGAACACCTCGATCGAGGACCTTTGCCGTGACCTCCCAAAGGAATTCGCAACTTATCTCACGTATGTCCGTGATTTGGGTTTTGACGACCAGCCTAATTACTCCTATCTTCGCAAACTCCTCCGCGATCTCTTTATTCGCAAAGGTTTTGAGTATGACAACGTATTCGACTGGACGATTAAGAAATTCTTCATGATCCATGACAACATCGACCAGCCCGCCCTTCCTCAAACGAAAGGTTCGAAGAAAGCTAAAAAGAGTCGTTATGCTTCCACAACCACGACTTTTGCTGGTCAACCAGGTTTTTCATCAAATCAACCCATCAATCAAAGAGTCTCGAAACGCACCAGGATCAGAAGGTTACGCAACTCAGAAGCTTGCAAGGGAGGGCAAGCTTAGCTGCTCGAATACGATGAGCCTCTGCCTCTCACCACTTGGAATTCACTGTCTCGCGAGAAGCTCCCGATCCCATGTCGGCGGTAGTCTAGGTAAAAGTTGCAGTGGATGATAGAGGTGATGATCAGGCTTCTGTTGGAAGCCCAAACTGGGTGCGGGGGACTATGTCGACGGACGAGGGATGATGAAGGGATGGAGAAGGGATGATGAAGAAGGGGGGCGAAAGAGAGATGATGAAGGAGATGATGAAGGAGATGATGAGGAGAGGGGGAGGGGAAATGATGGAACTAATACATCAGCGTTCATCACTCCCCCCAGGACACTTCAGATGGCGAGCACTCTTGTCACATGTTGAAGAGAAGTTCAACGACTGGGCTGTGTTTACCGAAGCAGCATGCAACAACCACCTCTTCTAGCCGTGCGATGCAGACGTATATTCCACCCTCTGTCCAACACGTCACCGATACTTCTAGCAAGATGGATCATGGCGTATATTTCCCTGTAAGTGCTACGATCTAGGACGGTATCTGTTGCTAATAAGGATATTGATAGGAAGTAAGTCTTGCTATATGGACGAGATAGAGCGGTATGGTTACTGACCCTGGCTGTTTTTGGTGATATAGCTCGTAAGTCTTGCTGTATGGACGAGATAGAGGGATATGTTTACTAACCTTGGCTGTCTTTGGTGATATAGCGAGTAAGTCTTGCTGTGCCGACGAGATAGAGTGATATTTTTGTTAACATTATCTTTTTAGAAAGTACGTATTCCATGTTAACCCGATGCTATCGCTGACCGTATTCGTTTTAATCTGCTAGTTTGTGAGTTAGCCTATACACTTGTGCAGTATGTAATGCTGATATAGATAAACAAATCTAGTATGCTAGGAACGAATGGACCTACCTGTTTGATGATGAATTTTCAGCACCCCTTAAAGTAGAAATTCTATCAGGTTTGCTCTCCAATTACGGAGCTTCGTCAGAAGTATGCGATGGCTGTCTCAGCATCGACCTAACGGTGAGAGACTCTTCGTTAGAGGAGCGCTGTCCTCTCTGTCAAATTTTCAAGGAGACCAAGATGCCACTTCTTGAAGCCCAGCGCTACGTAAGAATCTGCGCTTTATAGTTTCAATACCTCTCCCTGTGTCCAATCTCCGAGGCAGCTGTGTTGTGCCTTGCTTCGATCGTATCCATCAAGCAGGAATAAGACAAGGACATCGATCGATCGTTCAGGAGGCTACCGCTATCAGAAGACCGCCACCATTTTGTGCCTTTGGGATCTGGAACCTTCCATATGGCTTCGTTTCCCATATGCATATGGGAGCTTCCTATATGTCTGAACCAACTTACTCCTCCACGCACTCGGCTCCTCGACAAGCTTTGGTCTCATTGCCCCCTGTCTCGGTTCTAGAAGGCGAGAGGCTACTGGAGCAACGTCAAAGGAGTTGTCGAGTGCTGGAAAAAATAAGAAAAGAAAAGCGTGTAAGTAATCAAAGGAGAATCTTAAGCAGAACTATATGGACACCCAGCTAGGCAAAGCATAGGCACTAGACTTAAATACCTGATCATGTCACAAGGCTACAGGCTTTCCAGCTGATTTATAAATAACTTGACACCGCTGAAACGCCCACTCAGGCCTAGAATCTATCATACATATATTGTAGAACGTTGATAGGATTTATCAATCATCGCAAAATAGCCTTGCTGCAGCCACTTTATGCTGATGCGGGAACGGCCCCCACTTGGTATGTCCTCGTTTGCAAGGAAATGTCTGACAGGACCTCGAAGCATCATGGGAACATCAAAGAACATGAACTTCGAAATCGAAAACCCGCGATATGAAGTTAAACGCTGGTGGGAGAGTGGGCTTAGCAATAGGAGTAGGAGGTATAGATGAGCTTCATTTGGATGAAGGACTCCGTGTAGCAAATGTCCAAATTAAAAGCAGGATAAAGCATATAATCTTACAAGAAGCACGAAGTATTTACAGAAACCCGCAAAAGGCGCATTAAGCCTAGCCGAGGCCATTAAAAGTCCAGACGCCTGATCAGTATAGAGTACAGCTAAACTTCGATATTGTAAGACTACCTCTCTGATCGACTCTGGTCTCCTTGCCGGGTAGACAACAGGGAACAGGTGGAGACATAGTCCACTCACAACTCCAGCTCACTTACCATAATCCATAGAGAACTCATGCCTCATATCTTACAGCCAACAAAGAAAACAAACACTAAAAAGAACACTGGACAATGCCTTTGTACCAACTCTACAAAATGACCAGATTCTTTATGGCAAATCTACACTATTTGTACTAAGCTTTTCCAAACGTCTATTTTCTTTATCACGAGTTTCTGTTCATTTTCCGAACAGTAGATAAACAAGTTCCCCTTTTCGCGCCGAGATAGCTACATAATCTTCAGCTGAGATCAACCATGTTGCATACCTTCAGGCAATTCTCTAGCTGCTATAAACTGCAAACTTTAAAACTGTAGTGCTAGCAGTAAGATATAGAAGGAGAAATATTTCTTAAAAGCTCTTTCACGCTGATCCAACTCCAGAACGTGCTCTTTTCATTATTCAAGTAGTGACTAAATATACTTTTTAGAAGTAATTTCTCACCCATATTAGAAAATCCTGCGCTTGCTAAGACTAGCCAGAAAGCTTCCAGCCCATCTTTTACCCATACCCTATTAACATCCCCATCCAGGTATACTAACCCCCGCAGCACCCTCATATAACCCAAAACCCTACCCAAACCCCCACACTAACCCCTTCACACCCACCCAAGCAAAAATGTGCACAGAAACCCGCACCATCCACTCCCTCCCCGGCTGCAAACACACCATCCGTCGGCTCCGTCCCTGCCGCCGCGCCACTGAGCCCGCCATCCTCTGCCCACGCTACACCATTGAATGTCAATCCCGCAAGGAGCTCTGCCCCCAATGCTCTCCGCAACGACCCGAGAAGCGGTTGAGCAAGCAGCGGGAGTCGGTTTCTAACAGGAAGTCGAACAGTTATGCTGGGAGTGGTAAGGAAGCTGGCTCGTATTTTGACGAGGAGTGGGAAGGAGGATGCGGGTGTGTTGAGGGGTTGAGAAAGTGGTGGACAAGTTTAATTGCGAGGGGGAAAGGTGGGAAGGGAGAGAAGAGAAATGTGAAGAAGCAAGGGGGAGGTATGAGAAATGAGGTTCAGCGTAGAAGAGAAGATACGAGTCAAGACGCTGAAAAGACGAGAGACGAAGGAGAATATCAACCGAGAGAGACGAGGGACAATTTCCAGAGCAGGAGAGAAGATACGAGCCAAGAAGTAGATGAGGAAAGGGACGAAGGACAAAATCAGCCAAGCAGAGAGAATGGAAACTCTGTGGAATACTGTGAGATAACTATCGAGTGGACGATAATTAGGACGAGCTAGAAGTAGAAGAATAAGGAACGGTAAGCTTTTCGTTCTTAGAATCTCATGAGCAGTTTTAAAAGAATAATACTAGAATGGTCTCTACTTTCCTTTGTTTTTCCTTTTTTTCAAGTAAGGCAGTTTCTGAGAATACATTAGGATCTATATATAGTATTGAGTAATCACCCCCGTCTCTCGTAACTCCTATAGTAGATATTCCCTCAGGCAGCAATCAAACAAACATTCCTATTTTAAAGAACAAACATCTAATTTGAACAAGGAGAGCGAAACCGTGCAAGTAAATTCAAGAGCAATTAAATTATCTATTTCAGTGACGAACCATGTAAGCAATTCACGTGTCGAAAACGTTTGACAAGGAACACGTCTAGCAACACTCTCATTGAGGATTAAAACGTAGTTTCTATAAGAACAGTGAGTGTATGAGATGCTCAGACGATAGTTTGTGTGTAAATGCATGCTCTCTGGTGTTGGTGGAGGAGATATGTAGGCCAACGCTGTATTGACCACGTGATGAACTTTGTATTGACTAGGAAGTGTAAACGTGCACACAGAATAGTATAAAATATCTCGACCAAGAAAATTTCCCAGTGTATATCAGATTTAGTTAAAAGAGGAATACTTGCTAAGCAGAGTAACACCAGCCAACTACTCGTCACACAATGTGATACTATGCCACTAAGCAAGAGTAAAAAGACTCTCCAGTACCACGTGCGGATTGGAAGCTCGTAGGCGTAATACAAAGAATAAAACACATAAAGGAAAACTGTTTTATGGTAAAAGATATCCTCAAATCATTGACTTCATTCCATCATATATACAATAACGACCATAACCATGGATCGTCTATCCGCGCAATAACGCCTTTTATAATAAAAATCCCGGATATTGAAGAAGCAAAAAAGCAATAGCTCCAAATCCCCACTTTGTCCCAAACATGCATCATATAAACAAGCGAACCATCCAACTTTCCCCCTCTACTGCCCTATCTACAATTTTGGATCCAGACCGATCGTCGAAGTGGATGCGCTTCCAGCACCCTGCATTCCCTTGGGAGCTAAGATGATGTTATATTCGAGATCTAATTGTGCTTTGGGGTCATTTTCTCGGGGTTTGAAGTCAACTACAAGGTCTGGCTTGACGGCGAAGACGGAGTCGGTGATGAGGTATGGGTCATTGTTGGGGTAGATTTGGGTTGTTACTGGTTTGTAGTCCTCATGGGTGATCTGCAGGAAGACGCGTTAGTATGACTGATCGGCAAGGATGATGAAATGCGGGAGAGCATACCATCAAGTGAATGTGGGCAGGTCTCATTGGATGACGATCCAAAAGTCTCAATAAAACACCAGCAGCTCCATCAGTTGGCAGAGAGTAGGCGGTAGGATGCAAGCAGTAGAAGTGATATTGGCCGTTCTCGTCAGTTCTGAATTTCCCCCTCAGGTTGTTATCCGTTTGGTTTTCTGGGTCTTGGAAATCGTATTTTCCGTTCGCAGATGCTTGCCAGATGTCAACAACGGTGTTGGGGATGGGCTTCTTGGAGATCAGATCGGTGACTGTGCCATGCATAAGGGTAACTCGACCACCCTCGGGAACGGGATCTTGTATGATGCTGCCGCCGAGAGGACGGAAAGGAGCGTTGGGGCTCCAGAATGGACCGAGAATAGAGGAGGAAGTGGGGATCTCGCCAGTTTCAGTCATGACTGCATGAGCAATTTCGTCGACCACGCTATGAGATTTGTTAGACCTAATTGTGGAGTCAAGTGAAGCTTTCACGACTTACGATTCCAGACCGAGGACATCTGATACTCTGTGGCCTTCATTTCTGATCGGGGTAGAAATTTGACCTATGCTGTTCACAAAGTGTACACCAGCCATCCATTCGTCAATGGTGAGTTCATTTTCTCGTGCGAAGTCGTGAATATGTCTGATCAAAGAGCTCATAAGCTGCCTTGTTCGAGGGTCGACCTTGGGACCAATGGCGTTGATGACATTGGCTGTGAAGTTGGGGTCGAATCTCTCTTGACCGGGCTTCTTTGGTTGTGTGGTTTGTTCTTGGGTAGACATTTTGAAAGTTGTTTGGAGACGGGATTAATAATTGAGCGATGCTACAAAGATACAGAGTCTAGGGACTGTATAGAGAGATGGAGGATTGGATTGAGAGTTGATGAGGTTGGAATTGGCGGTCGCATCGAGGGAGAAGCTACTTATATATCAAAAGCAGGAATGAACAATCATCTCAGCATTGTATAGCCATACGCCATGTGAGTACTCAGTCGTACATGATGTTGGGTTGTATCGGTCAACCGGTCAACCCCTCCTTAGGTCAAGTTACATACAAAACGGGAAGACGGTAATTTAGTCGGCTCTTTAGGGCGAATTGCTATCTCGGAATTGACTATCGGTAACCTACGAATTGTCACGAGATTGGCGGGAGTATCTTTTCCCACAACCAATCATTGCAGAGTGCTTGTCGCGTCTGGTTTCATACAAGTAATTGGGTCGATCTGATTCGCTCTCCGCATTCGGCATTGTTTTAAACATTCGACACACACGTCAGACCATCGACTATTCATCGTTTACATTTCCCTTCACATGATTTGGTGAGAGAGTCCCAGCTGCTTGGACCTGGCTCGAGGCCGGGCAAAGTGGACTGAGGGCCTGAGTGGAAAAATGGAGAGGCGGGAAAGTCTTTTGCCGGTTTTCCCTTCCGAGCTTTGTGTCCCCAGACTTCGCCCCCGCATTCCCTCAACCTCCGGCCCCGCCATACGGTAATCAAAGGGAAAACCCAGGAGAAAGCACGAGTGTGACACCAGCACACATGTCGCCATGTCGCCATGTCAGAAGATATTCATGCATTTTCTTAGATAGAGTAACTTACCTGTTGCCAGATCGAAGCTCCTTTGACTTTGCGCATGTTGAGGAGCTCTGTCTCTCGACGACTCCGGCTCGATCGTTCCTTTCAATCTCGAAGAATGCTTCATCATTTGATGGTGGGAACTTGGACCCCGCCAGGTGCTATTTTCACTTTTGAATTTGACGATGAAGCGTTGACGTTAAAACTGATCAAGAGAACTCCAATTCCTGAAGATGAGCCAATATCATGGATGACTTTCGATGTCAGTACAACTTGTTTTGCAGCATGCTTCCCGCCAATTGCTTATTATTCTTCATGTAGCATACGAAAAAGAATATCTACGGAGCTTCGATGAAGAAGTGGTCTTGTCATTCTGTCGCAAGCCCCTCAGAGATCCAACATTTGGTTTCACATCCCATGGGAGGAGATCGTACGTTTACTTTTTCTATGCCGCAGTGGTTCAGTGGCTCTGACCAATCATCTAGCATTCGCTGCGAAAGCAGATACGAGAACAAGAGCAATATTCTTATTAGCAGCGAGGAAGCCTCCGTATAACGTATATGCGAATCCATTCTACGAACATGCGGGATATGGAAATGTCTTCTCGGTCGACCAGAACGGAGCGCTGGAAAAGAACGTTCAAAATTATGAATACAGTCCCAAATCTGCCATACATGGAATGGTTTTTGATGCGGAGGAGAATTATCTGTACTCGGCGGACATGTGGGCAAACAAAGTATGGACACACAGAAAGGACAAGGAAACTGGTCTTCTTGAGCTGGTGGGAAGTGTGGACGCACCGCAGCCTGGAGATCATCCTAGATGGGTTGAAATACACCCAGGTGGGAAGTATCTGTATGCTTTGAACGAGGCTGGCAATAACTTGGCTGTTTATGTGATTGACGAGAAGACGCATCTTCCAGTATTCACACATATCACATATCCATTAGTGCCTCCAGGTGAGAAGCCCTCCTCCCATACACCTTCTTTGGATGCTAACCAACTTACTTAGGAGTCCGAAACCTCAAACTTTACCGTTCCGACGTGGTGTTCATATCTCACAGCGGAAAATATCTCTTTGCAACATCTCGTTCCAACGATTTCAAAGTGACTGGCTACATCGCAGTTTTCAAACTAGGCCCGGCTGGTAACATCGAAAGACAAATATGTTTGAACCCTACACCAACAAGCGGAGGGCATTCAAACGCGGTTAGTCCTTGTCCATGGACTGATGAATGGTTAGCTTTGACAGATGATCAAGATGGAGGATTGGAGATTTATAGATGGCATGAGGAGTTTTTGTGTAGGGTCGCGAGAATTGATGTCCCAGAGCCTGGATTTGGTATGAATGCAATTTGGTATGATTGAGAGATGTATATACTGTAGATATATATGATTGACGAGTTGGTATACTCACCGGCGTAGATGTTTTATCAAATCTTCATCATACTTACAACATGCCGCCTTTCGGTCCCGAATCTGTTTTGTGGGGAACACGATAAATTCTAGGTGGTCTGTGCATCTGTCCTTAACTGCTCCCACATGGGGCCACTTACGAAAGTACTGAATACAAGCATCCCCACACACCCAGAATTACCGTTCTTCTACCCGCGTCCCTCCCACATACGCACCACCATCTTACAATCAAAATGGGGTGAAGCAAGATATGGCGGGGCAATCGTGGCCGATTTACGGCTGTGACGGTTAAGCCTTCTGCCCTTCGTCTCAATTCTTCCGAATCCTCATTGAATTCACTTCGATGTCGACAATCCTTCGACTTTCTTGTCAATAGAATTCTTCGTTCACTTTAGCTTCAGTGAATCGGCCTTCGTCAGCTTGCAACTACTCCTGCAGCAACAAACTATCCAGAGTACCAATCATGGCGCCGACACCAGGGGTTCTCTATGTTACTATGCAGCCGCAAGAAGGTCTTCCTTCCGCTCAGTTCCACGATTGGTACAACAACGAACACGGTCCTCTACGTCTGCGCCTTCCATTCGTGTCTAATGGCTTCCGCTACCGCGCAACTGATATCACGTCCTCGAGCCCTGCATCTGCACCGCATCCAGAATGGATGGCTGTCTACGATGTTACCGATATGTCTGCCATGAACACAGACACCTATTTGCGTCTGCGCGGACCCGAAGTGAAAACAGAGCGCGAAAAGCAAACAATGGCACAAATCAAGGTTGATAGGAAACTATTCGATTACATTGGCGGACGAGAGATTGACGGATATAGAAAAGTTGAGGAAATTGGATACGAGGAGCGAAATGTCATTGTCGCTACTACGACTGAGGTTCATGCAGAGATGGAGGAAGAATACAATAGATGGCTAGACGAAGAACATATCTCGATGCTATCCAAAATCCCTGGCTGGAGAAGATCCAGACGTTTCGTTACAAGTAGTATACTTGGGGGCAAAGAAGGAAAAGAATACTTGATCATTCACGAATTCGCACCAGACAATGGGATAGGAGGCTCGGAAAATCAAGCTGCGAGATCGACTGAATGGAGCAAGAAGATGGCCGAGAAAGCTGTAAAATCAATCATATTCAGAAAATACGAGCTCTATTACACATTCGGTCCAGCGCCCCGCGATATCTCTAATATCTCCGAATATTACTCTGCCAGTTGGTCCTCAATCGATGGCAAAACGCATACCGGCCCCAATACCCTTGCCCCAGGCGGCTTTATTGAATCATATATCACAACATCAGACGGCGTCTCTTTACCCTACCGCCTCGAAGGTTCGCCATCCCCGGATGCCCCCCTCATAGTTCTCAGCAACTCCATCCTCGTAACTCACTCAATCTGGACACCCTTCATTAAAACCTTCCTTTCCAACCCCTCAAATCATGCAAAATACCGCATTCTCCGCTATAACACTCGCGGCCGCACCTCCAATGCCGGTTCTGTTCCCGTAACCATCGATCTCCTTGCCTCGGACCTCATCTCCATCCTCGAAGCCATCCGCGTCCCCAAGGCCGCTTGCCTTATTGGAGTCTCACTCGGCGGCATCACCGTCCTAAACACAGCCCTCAAGTACCCTCAGCGAGTCGAATCATTCATCGCATGCGACACCAACGCCTTCGCCCCACCCTCCAATCCAAAGGCATGGGATGAACGTATCGAGATGGCGCAGAAGCAGGGCGTCGCGTCGCAATCTACGGGCGAAAAGATCGTAGGTTCTGAGCTGGCGGAAATAACTACGAGAAGGTGGTTCGTGGATGAGAATTACAGTGATCCAGAGCTTAGAGAACGGTTTGAGGAGGTGAAGAAGATGGTGGAAGATAATAGTCTGGAGGGCTTTGAAAAGGGTGTGAAGGCTTTGTATGAATATGATGTTCGTGGGGAGATGGGAGAGGCGGAAGTGAGGAAGGGTTTGTTTGTGGTAGGGGGAAGTGATGGAGTGTTGCCGAAGACGATGAAGGGCATGGCGGAGAGTTATAGGGAGAAGCATGGAGGTGCAGAGTGTGTGATTGTGGAGGGAGCGGGTCATTTGCCCATGGTGGAGAAACCGGTTGAGTTTGCGGGAGTGGTGGAGAGGTTTCTGGGGAGTGGGTAAGGGTGGTTGGATACTGTAATTATTTCTATATTATGAAGATAGTAAAATTCAACGTGTAGATGAAACTTTACATTAGAATTTATATAAAAAATGAAAAATTGAATTGGGTCGCACACGATAAATGATTGGTCAAATTACAATTCATAACATAGATACACAACAACACGGCTCAAAGATATCTCCACATTACATTACTCTACTCACCTACCTACTATTTGTTCATACTAGTCAACTATCTACCTGTCTCTCCCAGGGGCCTGATTGCATAGCATAGCAGCCAACCTAGCATCCCGAGGTCCAACACCCATCCCATCTCTTAGCCCTCACATTTGTACTGATATGATTACTTCAACATGCGCGCACTTATCTACATGGTTTTCTACTTAACCTGACTGAGTGACTGACTGAACAAGACGAACCCAACTGCAACTAAAACAACTTTGTGTTCCCGTCCGAGCACAGAACAAACGTAATTCAAATAAATACACTTTCAAACCCTCGCTCTTACCGTGTGTAGTATACGCGTGTGCAAACTATTTCAGATCATCTTGTATACCTATCCGGCATCTTCCCCCTCGCTCTCCTCGTCCTCCGTACAGCACCCCTTATTCCCTCTTCCCCATCCTCGTCTTCGTCTTCCTCCTCATCCACATCCCTCATCTCCACATCTACATCCTCGTCCTCGTCCTCATCCCCCTCACCAAGCTCTCCCGCCGGCCGAAACGTATCATCATCCTCCGCACTATCCCTCACAACAAACCTGCGTAATTCAAAGTCTTCTTCATCATCCTCATATTTCATCTCATTCTGTTCATCCTCCACGAATCGCCTCTTACGTCTCCTCTCCTCAGTCTTTACATCCTCTACAACCCTAACAGGCGACACCGCCATCTTCTTCGCTTTCCCCTTCGGTCGACCTCGTTTCCTACCCGTACCTGTCGTCCCAGTCTTCGAAGCTTTCCCGGCGCTCTCCTCCACCATCTCCCTAACCTTCTTCCTCCTGCCACTCTTCCCAGCCAACCCATCCAAAACCTCCAAATCCCTCTCCCCCTCCACAACCCCCTTCTTCTTCCCCTCCCCCTTCGCCTTTGGCATCTTGACCTTCCCACCTTTTCCCCTCCCTTTCCCCGTCCCCTCATCCTCTCCCAACACCTTATCCAAACCATGCCTCTCAGCAAACTTTCTCCCGTAATTAAAAAACAGCTCTTCCCCCACACTTATATCTCTCGTCGCTGAAAAGCGAATCCGATGTTCGCCCCCCACCCACAGAATCTTCGCCTCACAATTTAACCCGTTTTTTTCCGTCTCCGCATGATTGATAAACCGCGTCTTATTCCCCAACCGTGCCGCATCCACACACCACTCTTTATTCAAATCGAACAGAAAGGACAAATACTTGCGATCATAAATCATACCCCTCCTCTCCGCCTCCGCGCCACTGATCACTTCCCCGCAATACTCACCCAGATAATCCCCCTTCCGCACCGGCTCTCCAACAAAGAGACCGTATCCTACGCCTGAAAGCAGCGACCGTCCGATAATAAGTTTCTTCGAGATGCCCCTCTGCAGCGCGACATTCTGACATCCATGCGTAAACAACTCGTCATGATTCCGATTATCCGGATCGATCCTGGGAATAGCGCCACAAGTTTTACATAACGGTCCACATTCGCGGTTCATACGGATACAAATGCAGGTCTCGGATACACAAGCCAAGCCCCTCGCATGACATGAACACCCAGTGAACCGTCTGGAGCAATCGTCCGGACACGAGCAGAAAGTTTCGCAGAGGAAATTGTTTTTTACACAGTAGCAGTCCTTGGTACAGGGGCCTTCGTGGTGGCAGGGGTTAGCCTGGCTGCGTTCTTGGTGTAGGTGCGCGATGGTGCTTTCTTCCCAGTCATATTTCAGGGTTTTGCTGCGCGGGTCGTACCATTCTGCTGGACGGGCTTTGCCGACCGGGTACGGTTTTGTGATGCGTGGCGCGGAGCGGAGGATTTGGGTAGCGATCTCGATGCATGGTTTGTCAAGGAAGATGGAGAGGCGGCAGGGGAGGTTGCTTTTGGGTTTTAGGGCTAGTAGGATGTTCTGTAGGGTAGAGGTTTCTTCTTCAGTCCATTTGAAGGGCGGATAGTCCGGTTTTAATATGTGGCATTGAGCGCCGCATGGTTCACCGGGGTTTTGGTTGATGTTTTCAGGGTTCCAGACTTCTTCGTTGTTGCGCTCTCTGACAAGATGTTTACGCAGAGTGTCCTCGTAAGGCATAGATAATCGCTCCCATGAATATTCATACTCGGGTTTGCTAGACTCATCGGAATCTGAGTCGTCCGAATCGTCAGTCGACTCGTTCTTGCAGATCTCGCGAAATGCGTATTCGCCATGAGTAGGACAGCATAACGCATGACAAACCAGACACTCAAATCCAGTCGTTGTTCCCAATCGGTCGGCTGTAGGATTCCCGATATTCTTGGGACTACTTTGAGGTGCATAGTTTGTCATTTCCATCAGTTCTTTCACACGAGTTTTGGGTAGAACGACATCTTCCAGGTCAACCTCAAAACAACTGAAAAAGGCGTCTGAAAAGTTTTCAGCTGTTTGTACGAGAGAAGGGGAAAGAGTGCCCCCTAGTGCTTTGACTACCGCCTTTTTCTCTTTCCTGCGCATCTCTATCTGGTCGCTGCCGCTTTCCAAGAAATATCGGGTGAGCACAGAGTCATCAAAACCCATGTCGAGCTCTTCTAGCCAAGTGCTCAAGTAGTCCCTTAGCCTAGAAATGGTCTCTGCCTTTCTAGGATCGGAATTTCGGCCGATAAATGCTTCGTCTAATTCTTTGACAAAGTCGTCCATAGGCCCATCGGACTTCTCATATCCACCGCCTACCAAGGGCACAAACTTTAAGTCTTCATTATCCGCGATCAAGTGATTGCGCTTGACATTCGTGTGGTGGTCGAATTTGGGCACCCGCTCAACACCACCATCACTTATGAGTGTAACTGGTAAATAGGTCGATGTTTTGACGCCTTTTTTCTTCCCTGACTAGTAATCGTAAGCGGAGGGCATCATTTTCAAGTTAGAAGCATCTTACGTATATATCCCATCTAATTGTCTCAGGGTGACTAGTTGTTGACTGTTCATCTTTCATATTCGCAAAAGGGTTTTCATCATCGTCAAACTCTGTGTTGATGGTTGACTGAGATTTTCTCATTTGTGCGAGAGCAAATCTCACATACGTAGCATGATCTTCTATCATTGAGATCTCAAGTCTCTCCAATCGCTGTTTGATGGATTCGACTGAAATGTGTTTGGGGACGACTATTTCGGGTAATTGATCATGGTCTATAAGCTCCAATTGTTCTATAGCTCTTTTCTCACGCTTCTCTAGGAGATGATTTACTAGAGGTGTTCCAGAGTTGATAGATGATTGTGATGTTTGTTCGACAACGTCCGCCACCTTTTCCTTTGCAAATGATAAACCAATTTCTTGTGTATCAAAGTTGATAAGTGTGTCGCTTTTCGAAAAGTTTTTGTTCGCATGCACCGACCCGGTATTCTTGCTGCTGTCTCCAGTTCCAGGAGTTATAGAATTTTGTTTTTCCTTTCCTCGACCTTGCAAATTGGAACCCTCAGATGGCATGGACTGTTTTGGAGGGTATAAAGCCACGGCGGCTGCTTTCATCTGCTGACCACGGCTCACGTCAACAGCATCAACGAGCTTAGCAGCTTCCTTCAGTGCTTGTCTTTGGGCCACCCAGTTCGGTCCAAATCTACATCCCCCCCAAGTGAATTTTGGTGGTGGTACAATAGGACTTGGTTGATCTCTACTCCCAAGATGCACTACATTGGATTTCTCTGCGGAATGTGGTGATTGCTTGATTACTGGTGAGGGTTTGGAAATAATGGGGCTTGCTGGACGAGCAGTAGCCAAAGAAGTCATGTTTGAAGGTTTTTCCAGGGTGCTGCTGGCTCTCGCGATAGGTGGAGAACGAATGTCTGCTCTCGGGGAAACATTCGTCAAAATTTGACGAGAAGTTCCCGATGAAACTGTGGTTATGACCGAGTCTTGTTTGCCTTCCTGAGACTGGCCATTATTAGTAACAGGTGGAGGGGTAGCGAAATCCTTTGCTACATTTGCTCGATCGCCAATTGGGGAATTCAATGATGATCCTGGTTTTGAAATTTCATTGCGCCCGGGCATGGATTTTGTAGCAATTGCATTTGCCAGACTAGATACTGCAGGCTTTCGCAAGGGATTGCTAACAGTAGGCGACCCAGCTGAGCTTGTCTTAGAATTCTTCCTTGAATGCGATGAATTTGATGCTGTTTTGCGTGCAGTGCCCTGTTTCGGAGCTACACCGTTTGTTCCACCACGAATGGAGATGGACTCGAGAGGTGTGCGGCTCAGTGGTTCGTTTTGGACTCCGTCATTCTCGACTCTGTGAGTAGTTCCTGGGACCTTCGTTGGAGCCGAATCTTGCTCGGTATCAGAAAGATCAATAATCCATGGTGAAGCTTTCCGTCTAACTTCACGGGGAGGATCGGAGTCAGAGTCATCGAGTGTAAGGTCGACGTATGCCGGCACGGACTTTCGTGGTTTGCCATTCCTTCGTCCACTCTCATGACTTCCACCGAAGATATCCATCCTGTTACCACTTAATTAAGATGGCAGAATTTCGCGGAGTTAATCTGAAAAAGTTCAGGTAGAACTTTGTTTCAACGTCATCTAAACCAATATCTGTCTAGCGCCTTTATACTGTATTGCCATCGAGGACTAACAAAGTCTTCCTGTTTAACACCTTTCCGGTCTCATTGTGCCCACACCGATGGAATTCCACAAGTCCGGAAAAAAGGACTAACGCAAAGGTAAAAAGAATCTCAGGTAACGTGATTCGGTTGGAGCAGTGATGCACGTGGTGCAGCAACCTCAAAGCACGTAGTTAATTAAAGTGAGCAGAAGATGCAAGGACAAAAATGCAGCGCGCGTAAGGAGAGCATGAAAAGATAGAAAAGGAAGTAGACAGACGGGGAATTACCAGAAGTGACCGTGACAATCGCGATGATGATCAACGTGCAACTTCAATGCGAAAAGGAGACGATCGTTAATTGCTCTGGGATAATGTAAGGTTAGAGGTAGTTTTGGTGTTCCTGGCCCAAGAAACGTCAACGCGATTCGAATACTGGCGCGTTTTTTATGCTTATGCTTGCTGCTTTAAGGATTAGCCTTGGTTGTATTGACATTGACATTTGACATTGACATTTGACATTGACATTTGACATTGACATTAATATTGCCAATTTTTAACGCCGACATTCATCTCCGTCTTGCTGCATAAATCATACGCTCAAGAGGCATTCTTGTCATAAAAACCGTTGTGCAAGAGCCAAAGCCGATGAACATCTCTTCTGTTATACCTCAATAAGAGTCTCGAGAGACAAAGTATCTCTACCGCATAGCCTCAAAGGCAGAAAAAGAGCGAGTTGTGCATAACTACTTGCACATCCTTACCATTGCGGAGTACCTAGTCTTATCCTCCTCCTCGCGTATGTACCTTACCCAAGGAGTAAAGGCTTTACTCCGCGAGCTCGATAATTAGTTCACGCTCCATGCTGTTACGCTCGATG
This sequence comes from Clarireedia aff. paspali H2, assembly GCA_026770245.1. NCBI lineage: Eukaryota > Fungi > Ascomycota > Leotiomycetes > Helotiales > Rutstroemiaceae > Clarireedia > Clarireedia aff. paspali H2. The sequence goes on from JAJCXA010000238.1 coordinate 36,560, forward strand.
GCCGCACCTCCTCGCCGCTTTTCCGCCATCAGATAATGAATAGTTGCCCCGCTATCCGCCATGTGGTCTGCTCATTGCTCATTCCAGTCTTCCGATCTCCTTCCCGCATACTCCATATACTCACATAATACTCTTACTACATATACTGCACATAATACACATACTGCATACACCATTCACTGTAACAATTGCAAGATCTAGTATCGCGAGAAGTCGCTGAACCAAAGAGACCATGGCGGAAGCACCTTTGAATTATGAAGCCTCCGCTGGAACCACCCATCTACAGGTTTCCGATTCCTTACCCTCCGAGGTCGTGCAATGTTTGCAGAATGCGAGATTCGTGCGTACCTCTCTTTCGTTCCCAATTAACATCCTTCTAGAGCGGTCGGATACTTGCGGATCTACTGAAAGCATGCTAATCACTAACAACAGTTACATCTTGCAACCTGCACATCGAATCACCCGCACGTCTCGCTCATGAACTACACCTACCTCCCCAGCACGCCGTGGTCTCCGCACCCCACCATAGTCATGACAACGAACCCCTCCTCGAAGAAGACCCTAAACCTGCTCTCCAACCCGCACGTCTCTCTCCTCGTCCACGACTGGGTATCCCATCGACCGCCCACCTCCAACCGCGCGGCCTCGCCTCCGCGACAAGCCGGCGGACGCAGCTCACTGGCGGAGATGCTGATCGGATTGAATACCAGCGCGATCAGCTCGATAAGTGCGACTATCAATGGAGAAGCGCGGATCGTGGAACAAGGTGGAGAGGAGGAGAAGTGGTTGAGGGAGAAACATCTGGAAAATTGCGTGTTTATGGGGGAAGAGGCTTTGGGGACAGGGGAGGGTGATGGAGGAAGGGTTTTTGTGGAGGGAGAAGAGGTTAGGGTTGTTAGTGTTAAGGTGGGAGATGGGAGGGTGAGTGATTGGAAGGGGGGTGTTAGGGATTGGGTTCTGAGGGGAACGGAGGGGGAGAATGGTGCGCCGGCTGAACCACCGCTGGTTAATGGGGTTGGGCATTGAGGGGATAATGGATGGTATTTACATCGCATCGATTCAGAAGCCTTTTTGGCCAGGGCAGCGCAGATCCGTCCGGCGAGATCAAAAGTTGTTGCAAATGCTTAATGGGGTGTTGCATTATTGCTTGATAGGAGTTACATTAAGATGCTATCTAAGTGACGGGTAGCATTGTGTTAGCAGCCTTCCTAGTGGATGAAACCGTAATACTCGTATCAGCGAGTACGTCTAAGAAGAATGAAACCTCGAACATGCAAATTCCGAAAATGCCTTCAAGTTCTGTGATAATTTAGCCTTCAACGAGGGGTTATAGAAACGATCTTTAAGCTTTCTTCTCATGGTTTCCCAGTGGGCTCCACAATTACTGCTCGCTGTGTAAAGCATCCCACAAGACGTCTGGACATCAAGTTATTCAACTTATAGCAATTCATATAGTTAGGTGATGTCAGTTGACTGAAGGATGATTCTTATGATTAAGGATGCTGGTTATGAAGATGGCATAGCATTTATTAAAAAAGGGTGGCAGGGGGAACTATTATCCTATTATCAGTGCGGGTGACCCAAGAGCGAGACCCTGAAATTGAGGTGGAAGCAGAAATTTAGTTTTGACTTGCAATCGTTCCATCCCTGTGTTAATCATGTCGTTCCCAGTTACCAATCCAGCTGCTCAAAGACAGAACCATCTGAAGGCGAGAATAGGTAAGTACAATACCATAGCCAAGTCCTAACGACAAGCCATAACACACCATATGTTGAGCAGCACGCGTCAGCTATCACAATAGTCAGGTGGAATATGATACTCATCAACGAGGATTCCCACACTTTTAAATTTGTATACTCAGAGTGATGCATTTGCCATATACATGAAAAGAAGAAACTGGTAAAGACCCCGCTAGCCCATAATCAATCTTGTTTCATATCGTCGTCGTTCACCTGAATCTCAATCTCATTCTTAAGCACCCGTCCATGCTTCCACATATTCTGCGTTGGTACGACTCCATCCATCATATTCTTAGTCTCATTAAGCCATCTTCCTTATCCTACCACCATAAATTTGCCTTGCAGAGCTCTAGGCACCTGCCTGAATCCAACAGCGCCAGCGTAGGCTGCGGCGAAAACCCAACGGGTATTTTGGTCGCCCATGATATACGGATGTGGAAAAGATCGTAGTGGACTCCGATGTGATATTATAATGATGATTCTGATTCTGACCTGGCATATTATTAGCTAAATGTCCGAAAAAAGAAAAAAAGAAACTGAAATAGGGCTGGGGCACCGACAAAGCTAGCCCAACAACGCTTGTAGATTCACCATGATCTCTATGGAGATGTTGGAGACAAGGCTGTTTCCTTTCGAATGAGATTCTGGGAATGTGCCTCGTTCAATAGCTGTTTAATTTTTTCGAGTATAGAACAGCCAGGGAAATGGAGTATGCTATTGCTCTTTGATGGGCGCCTCTCTCAAGAAGGAGTTTCAGCACGTCGGGGTTTTTCTTTTCCACTGCGAGGTACAATGCCCTATCTTTCGTCTTACCATTAATGTCTGCTCCATGAGCAAGTAATATCTTTACGACTTCAAGTTGGCCAGCATCTACTGCGACTGATAATGGAGACTCCCGCCAATACCTCTTATTAACGTCTGCTCCATGATCAAGTAATATCTTTACGACTTCAAGTCGGCCAGCACCTGCTGCGGCTGACAATGGAGACCTCTCTGAACCACCATTATTGACGTCTGCTCCATGAGCAAGTAATATCTTTACGACTTCAAGTTGGCTAGCACCTGCTGCGACTGATAATGGAGACTCCCGAAAACCCTCATTGACGTCTGCTCCGTGATCAAGTAATATCTTCACGATTTCAAGTTG
>JAJCXA010000239.1:0-39234 GCA_026770245.1 Clarireedia aff. paspali H2
AGCGCAAGCGTCGGTCGCCAGAAGAAATGCAAGCAGAACGGGAAAGGATAGCTGCATTAGGAGATGTCAAGCCGAAGCGCAAGCGTCGGTCGCCAGCAGAAATGCAAGCAGAACGGGAAAGGATAGCTGCGTTAGGAGATGTCAAGCCCAAGCAGAGGCGTCGATACAATAAAGAACTGACGGCAGAACTGCAAGCAGAACTAAAAGCAGAAGGAGAAATTGAAGCTGCTGGGGATGAATCTAAACCCCGGCGTAAGCAGCGAAAGAAAGCCGCAAATGAAGCTCAAATAGCGACTACAGGGGATATCGTTTCAGATTCGACGACCTTAGTGCCTACGGACAATGTCGAAGTGAAAAGAAAAAGAGGGAACCTCAAACCTCGTCACTCAATAATCTTCGAGGAGTCCTTGAATAGGCTAGCTACATTAGAAGTCGAAGGTGGCGTGGACCAAGCTCGTGGAGGAGAGTCTTTAAGCGACGAACAAGCAGCACCACTGCAAGTCACTGGAGAAGAGAAAAGGAAGAATGAAGACTTCATTGAACTTGATCCAGTCATGATGCGTGATCTAGCTAAGGCACGGGGAAGAAGAGCTCCTGTAGGAGATGGCTCACGTGTAAACATTGTGCATGAGAAACTATGTGGTAGGCATTGTCTCCTTTGCTGAAAAATAGTGTTAACATGATTTAGATGATATACTGGATCGACTCAAACCTTCATTGATCAAACATACTGGTTGCGATATCATTGATATCAACCCAGGCGTTGGTATATGGTCATCCAAGCTACACAATCTTCTTAAACCACGAACGCATATACTTATGGAGAATGATGTCAAAAGGTATTCTCCTTACCTCCAGCCGCTACTCGATGAGAAAGACTCCACATATAAGCTCATACCGAAGCATGGGACAGTCTGGGGACATCTTGAGACGGCCATGACTCCGGAGTACCTTCCCCACCAGGAGAAATTACCGCGGGGCGATCCCAAGCTCAACCAGCCGAACGACACTTTACTGCTTATTGCAAACCTAGCTCATCATCCTAGGAAAGTATTTCGTGGTTTCCCATCACTTTCAATGCTGGTCACTTATCAGCTTTTGTCCGCTGCGCGATCACATGCACTTTTTCACAAGTATGGACTTGTGAGGATGTTACTTTGGGTCCCAGATGAAGAGAAATCTTATCTGTTACCAAGGCATGTCCACAGTATTCGCAAAACCTCCATCGAGGCTCAAGTCACCTGCGAAAGCATTAGTGAGATAGCAAGCTCAACCGAGGATACTACTCGATTCCTTCGAGATCAATCCTTCGCATTGGCAGACTCTGTGGAAGTGGTAAAGAAGATGATCAACCAGGGCATTACTACACCAGCGCATCGACAAGGAGAAATGGAGAAGACAGCCAGACAGATAGTCGCGGGAGCTACCCATAAGGGATTCGATGAGACTCACAGATTCAAACGGGTATATTTGAGTCAATTAGAAGATCTTCAAAGACGATTTGACAATGGAGAGCTTCCCATGCGACTTGATCCCGATCCTGAGAATCCTGATGCTATACCACCTTTCCATCCTGATTGGGTAGCGCTTATACGTCTGTCGAGCAAGGTACGCCAGAACGCAATACAAACTTTGGCGCATGATAAGCTCATCGATGAATATATGGAGATAAACGATCTCCATACCGAGCTCAAGTCCGCTGACCCGGACGCAGAAGCCACTCAGGAAGCCAAGAAAGCTCTGGACGGGAGGATCAAAGCATGGGTTACTGCTATTGAGGGAATGCATACTGCTACTTGGCACCACTTCATCGTACGGTTTGACTCCCGCCGTGTTACCACCCCATTTGAGAAGCGAGAGATGGAGCCACTCAAAGCCTACTCAAAGGAGTTCCACCCCCCGTCCAACGCCGCTCTCATAGATTTCCAGCCCAAAGCTATCTGGCCTAGCCTGGCAAAACACTTCCCTGAAAACTATGACGTCTTCGAATACATCATTGGTAACATGTACTCATCTCCTACTCAATCCGTAAAGGATGCATTCACGAATCTATGGCCGGGCGCGTATGAACAATTAAAAGACAACTGTCCATCCTTAACCGATGCGAAGAAAGGAGGCAGTTTTGATCTCCGATATCTGACGGTCAGAAGCCTGACGATGGAGATGTTGCAGGAGATTACGGAAGCGTGGTTGAAGTGGCCTTTTAAGCCTACGAGATTCGATCTCATGAAGAGGAGCGGCTCGGAAATCTGGGATCCAGATAGTAAGGAGGAATTCGATGGTAGTTCTGATAATGTCTGATGTCAATATAGAATGGTGATGTTGTATGAATATGCTGTATTTTAGACACTATCTTCATCTATTTGATGACCAACGATATTCTTTTATCATCCTCGACTTAGGGCTTATGAGTTGCGCCGTGCTAAAGTCTCTCGGATAATATTATTAACGTACTGCTGGTACCTAGTACTCTAGACGTAAAGGAAAATGAGCGGTTGTGCGACACAGCATAAATCATCTTCCATGTTCCATGGTTCCCCGCCTGATCCAGTAACAGAAAACTAATTCATACATAAGAACTCCCTGCAAACTAACACCGCAAGTCTTGAAGTTCCCATCTCACTCGAGCAAGTGACCTCGTCTATTCACACCACACCGGCCCAGAGATACTTCTGCCAGACGCCTACGAAAATGGCATCCTTAGTGTATCAGCGCACTTGCTGCATAGCGTGGCATATATGAATGGACATAAGCTGGATGCGGTGGCGAGAGAGACTGAGAACGGGCACCATGATTTCATTGAGATGAGTGATGGAAGGGGAGACTATGAGAGTCGGGGGGTGAGTTTCTGCGGCGGGATTGAGGAGTGGAGGTTTCTGAAGGGGTGAGCCGATTTTGTTACTTTGATGAATGGAGAAGTCTGGGACGCGGGGCAGGTAGGTGGAAGGGTGGAGAGTGCCGTTGATTTTTGACTTTCGAGGGCTGGTCATTGCACCTTTTAATTGGGCCCATTGTACTTACATGTAAATGTCTGGAAAATCACTTCCTAAGGAGTAATTGTTCTAGATGCGAGTCTTATACGAAGCTTGTGTTAATACAAGCATTCGCAATATGCTCTCATATAAAGTTCCATCCCTGGGAAATATGAAAGAACTGTATGGATGAAGATCTGGCGGCTTGTTATTGGGCTTAGACCTTTGGGGGTTTTTGAGCAGCAATGAGATACCTATCACGGTCAGTGATGTTTCAAAGGAGCTAAAAAAAAAAATGATACATAAGTCTTACAGATGATAGTACAGTTTCAACGAAGTGTCACCTAGAACAGCGTTCAACTTATCAATGAATATGTTTACCTCCTCAGTAGTCCAGCTGCAAGGTGGCGTTAGTTCTCGTCGCCAGATGAAAATCTTCATGAAACGTACCCAAGTAACATGGTGAAAGGTCTCATGATATAATCACTAATTCCCTTCTGCATCTTCACCAGATTCCACTTCCCAATCTCTTGCCACTCTTTATCCTCCATCCACGGTCCGAATGGTATCTTTTTAATCTCAACCTTTGCCAGAATTGTAAGTTCGAAAACCTCCCTAATCGCTGTCACCGCACTTACCTTGATATTCACAAATCCCGCTTCCTTCAACCAACCTTCTATCTTCGGTGTTCCACTGAGATCCATTCCCATCATTCTCAATGCCTTATTGCCCCATTCATTCGAATCTCTCGCCGGATTTCCCCTCGGCAGCGGCAAACCATCGTTAGCAGCAGAGAAATACGTAGGATCACTTCCATCAAGCTCCATGATGTCGAGCCAACCCCCTGGTTTCAACGACTTGAAAATTTTCTTGTAGAATACTAACCAATCTGGAACTGTAGCGAGAAGTTCTCGCTGGTGAATTAGGTCGTATTTGCCCTCGTCGGGGAATTCTTGGTTGTAGTCGTCGACCTCGAAGGTGCAGTTTGGCGGTACTATCACGGGTTGGATGGGAGAAAGATCGATGCCCTTGACGGAAGCTTCTTCATGGGCGTCTGCGAAGTCGCTATGGCATCATAAGGTACAGTATGGAACAGCATGATTTTCAAGGACTCGGGACTCACATTGCCCACATTCCAGTGCCGCATCCCAGGTCCAAAACTTCATGCGCGAAGTCCAGTGGAGCGTAGATCAGTTTCCCTCCAAGAATCAAGGTATATAAATGGTGACTATTAGTTCAAATCAGATTTCATTACTTAAATTCAAGCTCAGTTCTTCCATACCTCAAATCCTGATTCATCTGTGCCGCCTCGTCATTCGGGCCATAATATTCTGTTGATCCATACGAATGATACGTCCTACCATTCTCTTTCCTATGATTCAATACCGAATAATCCAACGTCGTCAATTCGGTCTGGTCAGATAGCAACTCCTCAAGAATTGAATCTCCATCGTTATCGTGACTCGTCATATTTTGCCCAGTCTAGTGCTCACGATTTCCAAGCCGGATAAGTAATCAAAGGAGGCATTGTCAGCAGAAAAACGCCAAAGCTGCTAGCAATTTTATGTAGCGTGTCCCAGTTCCCAGGGTCGGAGGTACTCCCAGATTGAGAGCGGCAGTTGTGCTAAAGCAGGGTCGTGGGTCCCATTTGACTGGGGTAAAGACTGGGGGCCGAGTTTGCCAGCTGCCCCTCCGCCCCTCGTTTCCGGGTTAGCTTCCGCGGGGAGCCATTTGTCGAAAGACTAGAATACACAGTCGTGTTTACAATTGGCTGTGTTGGTACGAGTGCTTGCTCGTACCACTGATTCGGAATTCATGACCGAAATGTATGGTGTGATGTTGAAAGGCTGTTTTTGGCGGGGCCTAGACGGAGACCGGGACGACTGATCCGCGAACTGGTAATGTGGGAAGACAGGTCGATGAGACTTAATCTGCGGGAGCAGCACAATCCATTTTCAAAAACTCAAAGGGAGTCTGTTTTCGAGAGTAAAATGATTCGAGAATGATATGCCGCGAATCCGACAAAGGCCATGGGGTTGCGAAATCGATAATCCGACGAGTACGCCCGAGTATTGTGGCTTACTCTAACTTCCATGTCGTTGATCCTTTGGGTCGCCGTTGTCATGTACACCGCGACCGAACATTCGAATGGCAGTTCGCAACTGGGGTTGCCTAGGGGGTGTTTCCGATACCAGAAGGACTTGATGTTCTGAATACCATTGGTAAGGATATCGAGGCAGCGGATAGTAATGTCACTTTCGGGATATACTATAATTATGTGGATCCTAGTTTGAGCGCCGCAGATGCCCATGAGCAGGACTGGCTTTTCAACTATGAAAGGCTGTCGCAAATCAAGACGGCGGTGGATGCGGATCTGGTCTTCCTGAGCCCCCAGACAGTTAATGCTTAGTAGCAAAACGTTTGAGCGAAGGTGTTCATAGATCTAGGTGCAAGCTACATATAACCAACAGAGAGAATAAGGACCGTGCATGTACTTATGTGTAAATGATAGAAAGAATGGTAGGTGACAGAGTTGCATTGCATAGGCTGAAAGACACTGCGTCTAGGTATAATTGCACCAGTCAACTCTGCTATATTCAATACTTCCCCACTGTCATGGCTAGTCGATCTAAAACATATCTTCCGGCAGTAATTGGAGGATATTTCGACGGTGTATCCTCATCGATACAAGAAGGCAATGTCTCAACCTTCTCATCATAATTGATCGAGAAGAAAAGTGGTACACTGTACCTCTCCTTGTCGGTCCTGTTCACCACTCTATGGATCGTACTCTTGTACTTGGAGTTTGTCCATCTCATCAGGAAATCACCAACATTGACCACAATCCCACCATCCACAGGTTGAGCACTAATCCACTGCCCATCTGGACCTAACACTTCTAGACCAGGTGTGGAATCTTGCAGAAGTAGGGTGAAGCATTCGTAATCTGTGTGTGCGCCTAGGCCAATCTCTTCATTCTCATCCATTGCTGATAATGGTTTCGGATCTGAGCTGGGTCGATATTTGATAATTCGTGCAATTCCTCCCGGATGAGTGACAAGAGGCTCAAAGTAGTCTTCTGGTAAGGCGAGAGAAAGAGCGAATAGTCGGAACAAATGTCTGCAGAGATGCAAGACCTGGGAGGGAAGTTAGACAACTGAACTGAAAGATTGAGAGGAATCGTCGTTTCTGCTCACCCTCCCATAATAATCCGCAATACCCTTGTAAAAGCCCGGTATCTTTTCCTCATTGGGCCACTGATTCTTACCACCCTCAGATGTCCCATCCAGCTCCACATACTTTCCATCTCCGCCAGTAGGATCCAGGCCAGCTTCATACCCCCAATTGAACGCTTCCTTCGTCTCCTTGGTCGTGAAGTTGTTTACCGAAGAGTATGAAGCCGGCTCATACCCACGGAAGTGATCGGAATTTTTCATATGAATGGCATCTTTCTCAGGCTGCGGTAACTGATTGAAGAAGCGCTCTGCTAGCTTGAATACTTCGTCGCACACGCTTTGGGGAATCCCATGCCCGGTTATGTAGAAGAACCCAATTGTGGTGCAGGCTTCATTTATTTTGTCGGCAACAGCCTGGCGATCGGAAAGCTTGTCGGAAAATGATGGCGTGAGGTCGATTATGGGGAGGGTTTGAATGGACGGAGACCCAGATGTGGTTTCGAGGCGGGAGCGGAGATACTCTTGGACCTCATGGGCTGCAGTGAGTGAAGAGTAGGTAGAAGGAACAGCAGACTGGGTGGTAGAGACTGTAGCCATGACTCCAGTTATGTGAATGGGAAGGCTTTGAAAGAGTATTTGCTCACGAGCTACGACCAAGGGGAGCAGATTGGGGGAGTTATTGGGTCGTTGAAAGGTGGGGTTATCGTATTCTTATCAGTGATAGTGACAAAAAGAATGCCATTGCGGGGCGCCGATGAGTCTGCATCTTCGTTAGTTACACTTGCTTGGTGTAGTGAAACCACGATTGTCGTGTTGTCTATTGAAATTGGTGAGCAGAGGGGCACAAAGATCGATTTCCCGGTCTCGCAGAAGGAATATCTGTTTTGCGCCACATTTGCGCCACATTTGCGCCACAACACAGAAGAAGTCGAACGGGGATGCGGGAGCGGGAAGCGGGAAGCTGTCCAGCCCGGTTCGACAACACAACACAACAAGCTCGGGAGGAGGCCATCTTGCCAACCACGTATGTTGGTATCTGCGTGATCCACCCAGGTCCGCCGAAGGCCATTGAGGGAGAGCCTTGTTGGGATCATTCCTTGTGTCGGCCGCTGGTATCCCAAAGTCAGGCCGCCCGTTTGGCCCTTGCAACTCTTTGAGTCTATTCAGGTAGGTGGCTGAGGGGCAGACCTTTCCTCGTGTTGGCATCCCTCATTGTTGCTTTGAATTGATTCTGCTGACATCCGATTTGGAAATTTCAAGACATACGTTTCTCTGCAGGAGAATTGGTGATCTCGAATAGGTGAATCTCCACAGGTTCATCTAGACTGTTTTCTTTCTTATTGCGTACTCGAGCGGTCGATACGACATCAAGCATCGACCGGGTGTCCGCATTAGATTTGTAAAACTTTCTGATGCCACCTCCTAGCCGACCGATTATGATACTTTAAGGGAAATTGGCTTGACTAGTGCTTCCTAATGCTTTTCTAATACCGAGCCTCCTTACGGCACCACTATTTGCTGTAGTAATGCAGGCAGTCGGCCGCCTTCTTAGACCCACCTGTTATTTGAATCCTACGGCTCGGGGGAGTCCATGATCCCTGAGATACTTCGTACATAGATAACGCCTATCTTCGGTATAGGTGTACTTTTGGACCGCAATGTGAAGTCTCGCAGTACAATCATTTCTCTATTCTTAAGGATAGACCGGGATGCCAAAGGCCTACGTATAACTGATTCATGTACCTCCAACATGTCAAGCTTGATAGCCACAGCTTTCAGTCAACCCAGCAATAGAAAAGTAATAAGCCTCCAGTGGGACACAAGCAACGGCTACGGCCACGGCTCTCTACAACCTAGTTCAGGGTTGTCATAGGATAGGCCATGCCAGGACACAGGACTTATTTTAGTATCGTTGCGTTCAAAATATCCAATATGCGGGTTGAATTTTGGTCTGAGCAGCGGGATATAAACGGGAAATTACTTTACAGAGACAGAATCGGTACGAGAAAATCCAACCTCGTTCGAGATGTAGTCAGTGGGATAGTGTTCCAGTCGCTCTATCTCTGCGGCATTCTAGAAAAGTAAACCGGGCAATATTTGCATCGACGCTTTGGGTGCCGAGCATGTATCTACTCAAGTGAGTGTGATTATCGGACATCATATGATTTTTTACCTCCAGCTTTTTAATTTGCACGGGAAGACCGTCACCACGCCCAAAGTAACAGCGTTTTGGTGAAGCCCACGACGAAGCTCAGCCAGCGGTCTCTGGCCGCGCCGTTTGTCAGACTTGGATCGTCATTCTTTCAACTAATCGTATTGGGAGCTGCGATGATGGACGTCTCCCGATTTCATCAGAGCGGTCGCACCAAGTATGTAGATGAGAGCTATTTTTATGTACTTCAATCCAACATTTTCCTGGTTCTCCAAGTCTACGCGGCCAAAAACGGCCATTTACCACTTTAAACAGGATTAGTGTATTTGTGGACAGCCTCCAAGGTCTGCATAGTATTAAGTATATATATATATACCATTGCAATCAGTGTCGATGGTTAGCAGAACATCACAGCATCCAACATATTCCTCAGAGCCAAGCAAGATTGATAAACTCTGTCTTTGACCAAGATATTCCTCCAATTCATCAAGTAAAGTCGTCGTTTAAGAACTTTCAGGTTCTCTATCTTGCTTTTCCACTCGTCTTAACTCAACTAGAACTCTCTGTTTAAAATGGCTGCAGGCAAGCGATACAGAAAGAACAGTTCGGGCGATCTCGTTGAATCCAGTCGTGGCACTCTCGACGCCGACGGTGACGATATTATGACATATTCATATGCGCAATATGGAGAAAGGAGGGAACTCATACCCGACCCTGAAGGTGAATTTGATAAGAAAGGCAAAAAAGTCACAACATACGTTAAAAGTGATAACTATAAACAAGGCCCATCAGGGAAGAAAATCAAGCGCAGGCCTCAGGGCGATCTCGATGAGAATGGGGTGCGCCCTTCAGCACTCACACAGGGCTTAAGGGAGCAGACTGGTGAATCAAGTAGTCATCCACGACGACGAGAGCCCAGTTCAGCTGGTCGCACGTTGACACCAGGTGAAATAGAAGCTCAAGGATTGCAGGATGACTTAGTTGCTATGCGCATCGCAGGTGAGACAGGTGAGACACCCCCGCCATCATACGGACCTGGAAACGGCATACCTTTGAGAGACGCCAATTCAGCAGCCTACCACAATCAACCAAACCCACCATATTACACGAATCAAGCTCCGTCATATAGCAAACCAACTGGAGAAACTTTCAAGCTTGGTGGACGTCCTGGCGGGAGAACATCCAGAAATACATTTGGGGGCAGAGCAGCAACGCTGGATGAGAGCAGCGACGAACATGGAAACACAACCGACTCTACGCATCGAACCGGCTCTACGCATCGAAGCCAAGGAAGCACGGGATCTGATAGAATTTTTAATTTATCAACAGACGACGAGAGTGAAGAGGCAAAAGAGGCAAAAGAACGAGCTAGGAAAGAGGCAAAAGAACGAGCTAGGAAAAAGGGTAAAGCTGTAGCAACGGAGGAACCACCGAAAGCAAAGGAGTCGAGAACAGACACACAACGCGATCGAAGACGCCACCAACCCGCTAATAGCGTGGATTCCACCTCCAGCGATATGGGTGCCCCACCTGGGTATGATGCCACGGCGCCAGTTGCCATTCCCCCGAGTAAGTCAGGAGATAGACAGAGACCGAAGCGCGGAGGGTCGGGTCATAAGAGCAAAAAGGAAGCATCAACCGATGAGCGCCCGGAGAGACGAAGAACAAGTTCGCGTGATGGACGTGGGGAAGCAAGTACAGATAGACACCGAGGTAATAGTGCTAGCAGAAAAGATCCAACGAAAGCGAGGGGTGGATATCGAAGTAGTAGCCATAACCGGGGTGACTCGGGCACCTCTGATGGACGTGATTGATGAAGCGGTGATCCTGAATCATGGAAAGTTTGTTCCTTGTTTCAACATTCATCATGGACATGAATCTCCGCACCGAGAGACTACATAGCATATCAGTGGGGGCCGGGAGTTGCTGGGTGTTTCTTTACGGCGTTCTTTTTTTTATAGCATAACTTAGATTGAATAGCCATAAAATAACAAAAAAAGTCATGGTTGAATAACATAGATCACTTTCCCGCTCTCGAGATGCGCAACTGCAATGCGACTGAACTTTGTGTTTTTGGCTGCTGTGCTGTGTTGTCAGCCACCTGATGAAGAAATATCGAGATAGTCAGAGACTTGGGAGACTTGATGAGTTTAACAAGAAATGGGGTCCGAAAGGGGTCGACTGGTGTGAGCAAAAGCCCAGATTTCTCTCAATCTTCCAACTTCCTGTTCAATCCCGGCTTTTCATCCATTACCGTTGCTTACGGGACAGCAAGTTGCTGTCCTGTATCTCAAGCACCGAGCAACCGATCTCTTGGCATACATCATCTCCACCCCACGTTCCCTTGTGGTGGTTTCACGACCAAGATTTACAATTACTTCCCATGTCGCAAACGTCAGTTCCTGCGGCTGGTTCGAGCTGCGTAGAAGAGGGCTATAAAGGACCCTTAAAGTCTACTCTTCTGCTGCTTTCCTCTCTCCTCTCTACTACACAACAAGCACACGGCCAATCAATCAATCAATCAATCGATCGAATTATCAACGACTTCAATTCCAATCAATCACCCGACAAACAACACAACCCATCGCAGAAATGGACTCCCTCCTCAACAAAGCTAAAGGTGCCATGAGCGGCTCAAGTACCGGATCAAGCACAAACCAAGGAACCGTCAATACCGCTCCTGGACAGGACTATGGCGATAAGGGTATGTTTGTTTCTTTTTTCTCTTCTTCCTTTTCTCATTGATCTCCCCTTTTCATTCCCAGAACGACAACTCCATCCCTTGCATTCTCCCCTTCTCATCCCCAGAATGACAACTCCATGAACCATCCAAACTAACTGACCCCAAACCAGCCCTCGACATGCTCGAGAAGAAGTCCGGACACCAATTGAGTACTAATACGAACGAGAAGATCACCGATGGTCTCAGAGGTGTATATGAGAAGCAGACCGGGTATGTTTTCTTCCCTTTTAACTACGCATACACACATCACTACCTGTTCTACACATACATACACATTACCACCTATCCAACCACACCTCTGCTCCCTCCCCTCCCTCTATTCCACTTCCACTTCCCCTCCCGTTTCTCTTCTCTTCCGAATCTCCTCCCGCTCTATCAACCCGTAAACTAACCCTCTCTCTCCCCAATAGCAACAAAGTCGACCCCAAATGGTCCAACTAAACCTTCCACCAACCTACCTACCTATCTATCTATCTGCCAGGCGAGAACCAAATAGGATAGGCTAGATGAGGGGCTGCAGAGATGAATGGAAGAAGTGAAGGCTTTAATTCATTTTATGTATGAGATATGATATCATTTTTTTTATAATGGCATGGCGGGGTTTTATATGGGGGGGAGCAACTGGAGAAATCAATGAATGACGATTAAGATAATGAATCAATCAATTGGTTAAATGTTACATATTACTCGCGCCCTTGACCCATCTTCAGAAGTAAGCAGATCACTTAAACCTTATATCTTCAGTGCTGTGCTACTTGCGCTATGCTATACTATATTCACATGCATCATTTCCCCCCTTTGCAATCAATCAACTATCCAATATTCATAAAACATCACATATAATATATATTCACATGAAAGCCAATCAATCAATCAATCAATCAATCAATCAATCAATCAATCAATCAATCAAATCAAATCGAACCAAGTAGAATTTATAATGATATCTTTTCCTCCCCCCTTTACTATTTATTTCCCCCAATATATCCAAAAAAATATTCCCACCACCAACGCCAGTAAATATGATAGATATATCATCGTCCCATCCATCTTGTCTCATTTCCCATGGCATAGCTCATACCTCGTACCTCGTTCGTTATGTATTCTTTCCATATTCCCACCTACCATGCGTGAATCCTATCGCGGTCCTTCCAAACCAAGAGGTATCTTATATATGTACGTAACATCATCTCTCTCATTCCCCTTAGGATCTCTCATCCCCAAACCAATGCTATCCAACCCGCGTACCTCCCTCCCAAACACAAGCACACAAACGTCCCTCCCTCCATCTACTCATCATCCTTGTAAACCTGATACGCCATAACGATCATCCACACCAAAAAAATACACCCAATCAACTCAAACGACCAGCCAGCCACCCAACTCTGACAAATACTCCTCTGCTGCAACCACGCCAACGTTGCCTGGTTCGCACCAACTTGCTCATTCGCATCCACGTACAGATTGCAGTTTGCATTGACACTTCCGGCGGGTCCCCACAGCTGAATACTAATCACAATCAACCCAACTATCCACAGCACAAACAAAATAAAACTCCCGAGTATGACAATCCCTGGGAGAAGCTGTCGTTTCGAGATGAGATATAGCATGATGAGGATGAAGAAGACGCTGAGAGCGCCGACAGTGACCCAGTAGGGAAAGTACCAGGGTACGCCAAGATGCATTTGTTGCTGGATGCTGAGGAAGTTGGCGAAGATGCCGAGGACGGTGGAGGAGGCGACGAGCATGATGAAAAGCCAGAAGTTGAGTTGGAGGGGCGGCCAGCGGTATTTGGTGCGGACGCGATGTTGGAGGAGGATCGTCGGGGAGGAACTGCTCATTGTGGAGACCATTTTGGCGGTTTTTGTTTAAATAGAGGAGTTGTGGTTAAGAGCTTGTGGTGTCGAGGCTCCCTGGTTGGCGAATTTGAGGAGTTTTCACTTAGATGTGCGTGGAGGGCTGGTTTGAGCGAATTTGGGATATGGAATGAGTCGAATCGTGCAATTCCTCAACTTATTCGTCCCTTCTCTTGTGCCCAAAAGAACTGCCCAATTCTTGCTTTTATTTCGTCGCGAGACTTTTCGAATCCCAAAAAGCAGCGGCTCTTCTCAGATTCCCCGTCCTTTAAAGGCAATTCCTTCGTTCGTTGTGTTTGGCGTCGTCGTCGCAAAGGTCGAAATAATTGCAGCGCGTCCAAACCCAAACCCTCAAATCTGCGACCGAAATCTCCCAGATATAAACACAACAAACCAAAGCCTTCTGCCCTCTTCTCTTTTATATCTTTCCTTCTCTGACAGGGTTTCCAATGCAACCTTAACCAAAATCTATTTTTGTGATTCGCCAAAATTTTCACTTGTCCACGTTTTGCGAGCTGGTTTGTTGTTGTCGTTGTTGTCTTATTTTGCCTCACTCGAACTCCACAATTGTCTTCGGTTTGGACTCGGTAGGCCTTTTGGAGCGATAGGTACGTGAGCAATAGCGAGCACAAGGTGCAGACGGGTATGTGCTCTCCAGGTAAGCTGCAGGCAGTTTATCGGGTCTTCGGAAAATAAATGGTAGTGGGGAGGGAGTCGCACAAGAAGTGAAGGACTGGAGAGCGAATGTTCGAAATCTTCTTGGCTCGAAGAGAGACGGAGACACCGAGTAAAGAGGGTGGAGTGTACTGTACTTCGTACTTCGCAGCGTAATATAAGTTACCCCTTGTGGTGTGAATTGGAACTTTAGGCGCCCTGTGGGAGAAGGAGAATCATAATTGAGGGATATTTGTGATGGCTGGGGTGACGACACAAAATCTAAGAGCCTTGAAGAGTCCAAATCCGCCCGTCGAATAAATTCATGAGGCTGGTATGGAAAAGTAGAGTGGGTGAGTGGTAGGTAAATGCAGGGGACGACGCGACACACCCGTAGTGTATTGTGCTCGGGTTTGTCCCGAGTGGATAGAAGCAATGACCGGGCAGCCTGCGAGTGAGTTCCTTCTGGAGTCTGGAATGGCCGCAGATTGCCACAACTTATGCCAATTGCACATTTGTCCGTTTCCTGACTTCTGGACTACGAAGACTTGGCCATCTTTGATTCCGAGGATTGGTGGTGTTGATATGACATGAAATTGCACGTGGAATTGTTTTTATATTTCCTACCCTGGCCAATTCCCGACATTCGATGGTTAACCGCCCAGTAACCAGGGCATCTAGATTTCTATTTCCGTTCTACAAAGTAACTCACTCACTCCCCTGCGACCTCTCTCGACGACAAAGGACAAAAGCTTCCGGGTATCTGTACCAATTCTGCGAAAAGAAATCTTAGGATCTTGTGCCCCCGGTCATTTCCATCTCGCGACCACAACCCCCCCCTCAAAGTAAACTTTCGCCCAATGCACATCGAACCAGAGAACATCCTGCTCTGACAGTCTCATGAGCACCGATATCGTTGATACCTGGTTCCAAAGTTGGGTTGACTTCCACCAAATCAATCGCAACCAAAGATCCCGTTTCGTGTACAGTTTCGCAAATATAATCTCCTTCTCTCAAGGTCAAGCCTCCACGAACCGGTGTGCCGGTAGAAGGTGCCCACATAGGATCTAGCCCATCAACATCGAAGGAAAGATGGATTGGTGTATCGTTTCCGATATGCGCCAAAGCCAGTTCCATGACTCTTCCGATTCCGTGTCTGTGACGGTAGATGGAATTAGTGGTTGTACGACAAGGTGTACGATGGGGACACAAACCTGTCAATGTCATGCATGCTGAATGCTTTGATTCCATTCTCCCTCAAGATCACTTTCTCCCCTCTATCCACGTCCCGCAATCCAATGTAAACAATCTTGCTCACACTGACAAGATGATCTTCTTTCAACCATCCGAATATGTCTTCCCTCTTCTCCTTTGCCAATCCAGCTAGGAAGGCAACCGGCATACCGTGAATGTTCCCACTCTCACTGGATTCTGGGGTGTTGATATCCGCGTGTGCGTCTACCCAGATCAAAGCCATTTCTCGTCCCAGACGTTCCCGGATAGCTTTCGCCGAGCCGGAAACTGTCCCGATAGCAATAGAATGGTCACCACCAAGTGTGAGGACGCATCTGCCTTCTCGCGCATGATTGTAGACTTGTTCTGAAAGTTTTTGCGTGACGGCAGATACAGCAAGTGGGTTCTTCATGTTTCTGTAAGGTGGGTCGTCGGCAGGCATAAGTTCTTTGTAGGAATGGACGGTATTGTCATGATGGAGCTTGTAGCCCAATTCTTCCGAAAGCTGGGTTAAAAGTCCACTTTGAATAAGAGCAGAAGGTGCTGCATCAACTCCTGGCTTACACTTTTTTTTATGGTTAGTTAGTAAGCTGGGCATTTCAAAGAGGACAACGTACTTGACCGCCCGAGAAGCCAACAGCAACAACACCGAGTTCATCGCCCTTGGACAAGAACTTTGGTTTGATCATCGATGTGGTAGTCATGGTTGCTGGTAAGGACTACGATGTTGCTGGCTGTGTCTATCACAAGCTATTTTGATGATATGCGGTGTAGGTGGGTTGTGTTGGAGCTTTGATGGCGGGGTGCTAGTGGGGGGGTTGTGTAGTGTACCAAAAGGGCAACTTGCTCGTTAGTGAAGCGATAGTGAAGGAAGAAGTTTGAATCTCTCGAGTCCAGTACGCAAGATAAGGGAATGAGAATAGAAGGGAAATGAGAGCAAAGAAAAGAGGACAAAAGGACCAGACGAAAAGAATGAGGCTATTTATCTGCGCTTGGAGAGTAATCATGAGGTAATTGTTCCATTTTTTTGATACTTTTGATCCCCTAAACGCAGGTTGTCGCGATGCCTCTAACACTTAACGGAAGCTCGGTTAGCACGATTTCCCCTAAGTGATAAAATACACGAAGAAGCCATCGGCGGCAGAGTCCCATGACCGGATTATCCAATGAGGGAGAGGGAAAGGGGTAAGATGCTTCTCCTTGCCCCGATAAACTGTCGGTTTATCGCTTTCCATCGGAGGACAGGATAATGTGACCGAGTCGTACGGGAGCATTTGAATGGAGACGAGTTTTGCGCGGTTTTGCCAGTGCATCCATACATCCATAGCAAGTAAGATTCCTGACCTCAGATCTCAGACCTGTGACCTGTGACCTGCGACCTGCGACCTGCGACCGACCTACGGTGGTGAATGAGAGCTGCTGGTCTGGTGTCGTACAAACCTTTGCTGTATAAGTCTCGGAAGAAGATTAATGAATCCCTTCTTAATCTCACCGCAGAAGCTTCTTAATCTCACCGCAGAAGACACAGAGGGGAAACCATCTGCCCAAAATATAAGGCTCAACCCCCAGGCACCAAAATCTGAGACTGAATACCGCACCGGCTGTGAAACATCAACCCATCACAGCTGGCCTTGGCCTGCGCAACCTCGAAATGCCATTGTTGACACTGGATTTGTTTGTAGATCTTTAACGTTTTTTCCATTTTCTGCGACTCCAGATTAATTATCAACGACTTCAAATCCCAATTGGCCGAGTATTACCATTGTTGCGACGACTTTATTATGCTCTTACCAACTCTTTAATCTATTTTCTGTAGTTTTAAATTCATTAGACCCTTTGGAAGTCGTTCGTTACTTCTACTATCCCATCCTATATTTCTCAATTCACCCTGTGTCCTTCGAGGACCGAGCGCATTTGTCTGCGAAAAAGGAAACACCACGATATAGAAACGAAGGCTTAACCACCAAGTACGACTCTCCTTTTCTAACGGATGCAACGCCTGGCTATTTTACAAGATGGCGGAAGGGGAAGATAATACTCTGTCGACTATGTCGAGTATGTCGACTATGTCAACAACAGATTCGCGACCACGAACTGCGCGCAGAGATTCCGATATCGATAGTGAACAATTTACCTTTCACAACTTCCATGATTTGGCCTCGAATAATGGAAGCCAGAACGACGACTCGATATCATTCAACTCTCATGCTTTTGGACAGAACAGCCATCTCGATCCCCTCGACCCCGCGAACTTACCGTCATTACCTCCGCCAAGCGATAGTAGTAGTGTACTTTACCCTCACAGCGACATTGACGATAATAGAAGTGAAAGTGTGATAAGCACAGTGGATGAGAAAGCTATGCGACGACATCTGGATAATGTGGAATCGAGCTTTATGCCTGCTGTCTCACCAATTGGACTACGGGGGAAAACGGGGGAGGATGATACATACCTTTTTGATAGTGGTAGGGACGACGCGGACGATGAGGACTCGCCTGCGAAGGAAACACAGACTCCAAGGAAGAACGCTGGGCGTAACCAAGAGCAGGAACACGGTTCTCCTCCGACACCTGATGGTGCATACAAAACCCCGGGACCCCCTCAAGCTTCGTATGCTATGCACGTGGAAGATGATGGCTCTCAACATTCTAAGGAGGACACTACATCTGCTCTCGAGACGCTTTCTTCATCCCCAACAGCTGCGGCCGCTGCTAGGACCATTTCTCGAGCAATGTCAATGGCAAGCATGAATGATTATGAAACAGCATCGCAATCTAGGGCAGACACAGATGAGGATCATGAAGCTACTCCTACAAGGTCTAGTCAGAACCTGAGAACTTTTGTCGAACCCACCGACGATCAGTCAAAATTGCACCGTGAATCCTCGACTCGTAGTTTAAATCAAAACCATCTCACCGTTGATGCTGGAGCCACCCCTGGATTCACTCTTTCGAATGGTAGGAGACCCAAATTTCTCCGAAGTCGACATTCTAGTCAAACATCTTCGATATCATCCTTTATCACCAATCCTGAACATGCCGATGATCGTAGTGATGTTACATTGGGTGCGGATTACGCTTTACAGACTGGAGGAGCTGCGCCTCCCAGAGGATTATCACGGAACAATAGCATGACGTTATCCAGGACTATAAGCTTGGGAAGTATGGCATCTGGCATTGATGAAAGTCTGGACTCTGCTGGTCGGGCGGAAGGCCCTTTGGCTACACTTGCCGAAGAGGACGTGAATCGGCCAGATCGAAAGAGTGAAGATCAAGCCCCGGAAACACCTCGAGCAGTAAGTCGATCAATGGATGCCCCAACCGATACGATCATCGCTCGGCATGTACGTAACGTTCATGTACCTGAATCAATCGCAAAGGAGTTACGCAACAAGAATGCTGTACACTCACCCAGCAAGTCGGCTAGTTTCGCAGCTTCCGCCTTGGGACCTCGAAATGCTAAGAACCTTACATTGAAAGAACAAAGTAGTACCATTGAACGACTGTCCAAGGAGAATTTTGACCTGAAACTCAAGGTTATGTTTCTCAGTGACAGGTTAGACAAGTTGTCTGAAGAAGGTGTAAAGGAAATGATTTCTGAGAATGTCGAACTCAAGACAGGTCTTGCTGTTATGCAGAGGGATAACAAAGCTCTGAAAAAGAAGATCAAGGAGCTTGAGAAGCAACTGAAAGAGGACGAAGATCGACCTTCTACAGCCCGATCCGGTGCATCTTCTCAAGCGAGTGCCAAGTGGTACCAAGAGGGCGCGTTCGAACGGGAAGAGGAACTCCTGTATCTGCGTGAGAAAGTGGAGGAATACGTGACAGAAATCGAAAAACTAAGGAATGATAGCATTGCTCGCGAAAATGAGAAAAGAAACCTTGCAGAACTTGTACGAACGATGGGTGAGAGACGTGGTCAGAATATCGAAACCCGTGAGGAAATGGATGTTTGGAAGGACCTTCTGGAACAAGAAACTGCTCGTAGAGAACAAAGCGACGATGAGAACAAGAAGCTTCGCGAAGAGATTTTCCGATTGAGATCCGAGGCAACAGCTGGTGGTCATGGATTGAATCACACCACCAACATCTACAATATTACGAAGAAAAATCGTCAAACATCACCATCTCGACCTAAGTCAGAGTTATCAGACCAGGCCGAAGACCGAAATGGTGCTTACAGTTCGGCCAGTACCTTGGTAGAGGAGATCCGACGCGATAATGAGCAATTGAGACATGAGAATGCCGAGCTCCGACGAGAAGTAGGGGCTCAAACATCCATGTTGACATCTCGAAATCGAGAGAAGGAACGCCTCTACCAGGAAATCGAAGACCTGAAACTTGGGCAAAGGAGAGGCACTTCAGTCGCGGGCGAGAGCATTTTCGAACGATCGGCTTCTAGAGCGCATGAAAGGTCATTATCGCGGACAAGTGCTGCTACTCGTCAAACAAACATAACCGAGGCAGATCGCGAAGAGTTTGAGAACAAACAAGCAGAATTGCGCGACAGGATTAATAGCCTCAAAATTCATAACCAAGATCTACAACGGGAGCTGGAATCTTGCATGGAGGATTTCGAGACTGCCGTGGAACAAAAGAAAGAGGCGGAAGGTCTTGCCCAAGAACTTCAAGAAGCTTTGGACATGGCAGAAGCTGATTTGCTCACAATGCAAGCTGATCGTGATGAAGCCCTTCACGGACAGGAAGAGGCTGAATTAATGTTCGAGTCTCTTCGGAAGGAAGCACAAGAGGAGCTTGATGGGTTTGCCGCTGAAGCTGAGGAAGCCAATGCTGAAATCGAACGTCTTCAGAACGAGTTAGCAGTCACCACAGATAATTTCCACTCGTTGCAGGCTGAGATGCGCGAAATGAGTGATAGTGTGGTTAGGTTGGAAGACGATCATGAACAGAAGACGAAGAGAGTCCAAGAACTGGAAAAGGAGCTCGATGAAGCAAATCGTGAACTGGAGGAAATCGAGAAGAACTATGTCGATGCCAACGAGAAGGTCAACCGTCTTAACGTTCAACAAGAGTCTAGTCAAAATGAAATCGCTTTTCTTCGGGAAGAGCAGGATGGAGACAAGATTAAGATTGGTGACCTTGAGGCTGCTATACGGAATTTGGAGCAAGGTCTTCACGAGGAGCAGGAACGATCACGGGAACTCGAGGAACGTCTTGCGGAGGAAAGGCATCAGAGAGAAGTTGTTGCTAGTCGGGAGAAACAGGAGGTTCAGCAGTTTGTCAATGATCTTAATCGTGAAGCATCGACTGCCAAGGATGAAGCTCGAAAGTTGAGGAAGAACTTGACGTCGAGGGAAGTGGAGGCGGCAGAGTGGAAGCAGAGATTGATGGAGCTTGAGAATAACTTGAGGGAAGCACTTGGTGATCTGAATGGCACCAGGTCAAGTTTACTCAACGTATGTTTTTCCATCTATGTTCTTATCATCCGCTAATTGTTACAGTCTATCGCGAAGCTTCAAAGAGAACTGGAAAATACGATTCGCGAACTTGATACAACGAAAGCATCGCTTGCTGAGAAAGAACGCATGATCAAACAACGTGATGCATTGCTCGAAAGCCATGCTCTTGAGTCCCGGAAACTCGCTGATATGCTGGACAAGGAGCGCCAAACCCATCGTGTCACCAAACACCAATACGAAACATTCCAGAAGACAAACTCACATACCACTCGCACTTTATCGCAGCAGGAATCCCGTGTTTTGGAATTGGAAACTTCCCGTCAACAAGATCGTCGCAAGATTGCTCAACTCGAGAGCAGCTTTAAGGAGCAACTCACCGAGCGCAACAATCTACTTTTGGCAATGTGGAATCGGCTTGCCGCCCTGTGTGGAACTGATTGGACTCATAACAACAGTCTGATTAATGGCCGCGCCTTACCATCTCTCGAAGCAGTATCGACCATGCTTCCGGGATTCTCCAAAAACCTTCTCGCCGCAGTCAAAACCATCGAAACCCTCGTCGGGGATTTCCGCGGTCGTGTAAAAGATCTGGACCGCAGACTTTGGAAAGAGTACCAAAACCTCGAAAATCGATATGAAGTACAGTCCAAGAAACTCGATCGACTCGAAACCATGGCTCGTAGCGCCATTCCTCTCAGCAATATAGATACTCGAGCCGAAATAGTCAAACTTAAAGATCTTAATCGGAATCTGAAAGTGGAAATCTCGACCTTGCGCGCGGCGAATGATGTTAAAAGTAATGCGTATGAAACACCGACTTCCCCTTCACCATCGGTGCCAACAGGACCGAGGAGGAAAATAGACAATTCGCATTCGCGTAGCTCAACCATGACGAGACATTCTTCTGCGTCAGCGGTTGAAACCGCTCCCCGGCCCGCAGAATCATCCAGATCCGGGTCACGATCAGCATTGACGAGAGCGGATACACTGATGAGTGTACCAGTCGCAGAAGAAGACTATAAACCGGATCTGAGATGGCAAGTCAGGCTGCAGGAGCTGGAGTATAAGTTGAAGGCGGAGAGGGAGGCGAGGAAATTGGATCGCAGTAGTGCGGCGCAGAGGTTGAGAGAGAAGGATAGGGAGAATGCGGAGTTGGCGGCGGAGGTAGAGAGGGGAAGGGTCAGAGGGGAGATGGAGAGTGGGAGGGCGAGTGGGAATGGTGCGTAATTAGGTGGTAATTTGTGGGGGGTAAAGAAGGAGAAGGATTGGACTAGGTGGAGTTTGGAGTTTCTAAGGGTTGGTTTGGATGGATAGATGGATGGATGGATGGAAGGGAGTATGATGGATGCCTGTATCGATGGATGAATCGATGGGTGAATGGATATACCAACGTAACGTAACGTACCATGCATGTATCATTAGAGGGCCCACGGATGTGAGGTGGGTGAAATAAAGAGAATCAATACAAGAGGAAGAGGTAAAGAGCAAACGAGACGAGGCAAGACGTTTAATGCTCTTGGAGAAGGGAAAAAAGGGGAAAGGAAACGAGATGAGATGACCAATGTGAATATATAACGAATTGACGAATCTACTTGTGAGAGAGACAGAGAAAGAGAGAGAAAACGATTGATTGATTGATTGATTGCGCGTAGCGTAGTGTAGTGTAGTATAGTGTAGTGTACTAAGTGTCTTATTTACATACAGAATATGCTTGCTTGCTTGCTTGCTTGCTTGCTTGCTGTCTATCTATCTATCCATCCATCTATCTATTGCTAACATACATAAATTTGAGTAGAGAGGAGAGTAGAGTATAAGTTGAGTTCAAAGGAGGCGAGGCGAGGAGAAAAGAAAAAAAAACTTCTGGCTTACTTACTGTATTGTATTGTAAGATTACATACAGTATGTAAATCTTCCTTTTTCTTTTCTTTTCTTTTCTTCTCGTCAATATGATATGATGTGATATGATGTGATATCATATGATATGACCGGCTCGAGATGGATGGTATGGTTCAAGTGAGTATAAGATGATGAATAGATGGATGGATGTACTTTTACTATTTTATTTTCTTCATTAAATAAATCGAATTCGCAGGTACAAGCAAGGTAATCAATCTTACGAGATCATAAGATAGACGTGGTGGTAATTTTTACAACAAAAGTCAAAGTCGGTGGTTTTTGTTTAATAGTCTTTAGTTTTTTTTTACATCTTTGTGATTTCTAAGACTTTCTCTACAGTTGTAGTAGGTATAGATATAGATGTAGAAAAAAGTACATATATGTATTATATAGGAGGCGATAAAACCCTCCTCTGTTCTCTTTTCTGGTGACGAACGAACCAAGGAATTTACTCAACAGCAACAGAAGCAACAGCAGCACCTCCTCGCTTCTCTCCCTATACCAAATCTTTCACAAACCCCAACTTATCCCTATTATCATTCGAAACCCTCGCATACTCCAACAACAACCTCATAACATAAATCTGCATATCCTCCCTCCTCAACACCTTATTCGCCCACTCCTGTCCCGCCTTTGCGATTCTCTCCGCCGCCTCATCGTGTCCCTCAATCCTATAATTCTCCCCCTCATACCCCACAAAATACTGCATGATGCCGTAGAAATCCATATATCGATTATCCATCGGCACGAAATGTTTCCACGCCACCAATCGCGAGTCGTGCCATTCACGGAAAATCGTCGCTTTAATGGGCAACGACGATGAAAGTAAGAAACCACGATATCTACCCGAAAAGGAGTTACCGTCGATATCCGGAATGTATTTGTTGTTGAATTGTTTCGACATCTTTTGTCCTTCCTTGAGAGAAAAGTGTGGTGAGGTATATGGACAAGTCCCATCATCACGTGAAGGATAACACATGAGATCGATAAAACCAGTATCCGACCATTCTTCGATCCATTCTCCTAGCCGATTTTCTTGTTGCGCGGCAATATTGTAAATCGAAGTAGGAAGGGCAAAGTTCTTCGGGATCTCCTCCCAGGATTCGGCGCGTGAAACTTGGGTGTGATTGGTCATCGCAATGAAGCGATGTCTTTGAAAGCCTTTCCAATTATCCTCCTTGTTCCTACCTCCAGTCGCAACACCTCTCCAAATGACCTTGTTCAACTTTTCATGCCATGGCACTCCATGATCATCACCACCTGAAAACCTCTCCTCTTTCGCCCAGTACATTGGTGCCGGAAGTAAAATTTCGTTGTTGGTTGAAAGTTTGGAGCCGCCGAAAAGAGGGTATAATTCATTGGTCGAAGAAATGGAAAGTGGTTGAATCATCATTCCATGAAGGGATTGAATATCGGGTTGATGGCAGAAATCGGCTGATTGCGAATAATTCGAAACGTATCCTCGATAGGTATGCTCTTTAGTATGGCCCATGGAAATGGCAGGAGTTTTCGAAAAGTCAGTCATGATTTCTGCTCTACGACCAAGACTTTCTGGATGACAACCACGAGCAGCAATTTTCCAGAACGGACCTGCACCAGTAAGTCAGCCACCGAGTTCCACAGCCTCCTTTGAAACATACCTTCTTCCTCCCATTCTCTTTCCGGTGGTTTGTCAGCATCGGTAGCATGTCGAGGAGGTGGTAAAATGGCATATTCCTGCACAACATCATTTACATCGGCGAGCTTTCTCGTAGCCTTTTCCGCTTCCATCAAGCCATTAATCGTCTCCCATTCTACGACCATTCTCGGTTCATCCATGGCGTTGAGAGGAATATCCATATCCGGTAGTGCATATTGAATGGTGCCGATTAATTGTAACCACAGCTGTGTCCAGAACCAATCGCTATCTGCCGTCGCATTCCCATTGCGAATACTGATAACCATTCCCCCGTCGCGAGCCTGCGTTCGCATATGACTTGGCTCGACTCCCCAATACGGACCTAGATCGTGGTAAATTTGATCAAAGAAATCTTCCACCATGACCGCATTGTGTTTTTGCGCAAACTTAAACCATGCATCAAATCCCGGTGGTGGATGTCTTCCTCTTCGTTTGCGGTATTCGGCGGCGGCGGCATTGATATCATGACTTTCCTTCTTCAGCAAATCCTCAAAGGTCTTTTCCGCATTGGCGATCAAGGTATCGATTGGATGTTCATCCTCGGATTTGGGTTTTGACATGGGGATCTCAGAAGTAGGAGCATGTTCGACGGGGTATTTGGTGGTCAAGGTATTGGGTGCCGATGAAGCAGCATATTTATATGCGGATGATTCCGAGGTACCTCTGAAGTAAAAGACAAGTAAGACGACGATTGCAGCCGCAAGTATATATCTCAGAAAACCCCCGGCTCTTCTCCGAGGCCCAGGATAGGCCATGGTGAGGGGGGAAGATATCTGCATGCTTCGAAGGGAGGCGGCCTCGAAGACAGAAGGAGGTAGTTTTTTTTGGACGTCGATGGATGATGGGATTTGATTGATTGCGTATGTTTTGTGTGAGAGACCAAATGCTAATGTCTCTTGTTCAAATATCCTAATGTTGCGCTATGAAATGCCAGCGTCCAAAGCACATGTCAGAATATCCATGGACCGTGGTTGAGCATTCTGTGGATCGATGTTTTCCGTGGATAGATGTATGCGGGTGAGATGTGCAAGAGAGCACGAAAAAACGAATAACTCGACGACAGTCAATGTCGCACTTGGAATGGAAGTGAAAGTGGAAGTGAGAGTGGAAGGGAGAGTGGAAGTGAGAGTGGAAGGGAAAGTGGAAGTGAAATGGACCAAAAGGAAAGTGTGACACCGGGTCGATTAAAGTTATCGTCAGTAGAAATGAACGCGTATGTATGACAGATGGGTACTGCAATGGCAAAAAGGCTAAGGAGCGTGACACTTTGTAGTAAGTGGTTGAATTGAATTTTATTAAGTAGTTGAATTGAATTTTATCAAGTAGTTGAATTGAATAAATTGAATGTACCGAGGAAGGGAAAGGAAAGATAAAGGAGAGATATCGGGTTTGGATGCAAGAGAATCGAGTAAAGAAAGCGAACCATCTGGCAAAGGCGTTTTGGCACAGGGTGAAACTTTTGGGACTTTTGGTGGAGGTGGATACTTGGGATACATACGAAGTAGTAAAGGTGGATATGAAGGTGGGGATGGATGCATGCATGTCCTTGTTCTTGGGAGAGAGCAGAGAAGATCAGCCAGAAGATCAGCCAGAAGATCAGCCAGAACTCAGCCAGGAGACGTTCCATCTCGTCCAAAGGGATACATCATGGATGCCGGTTGCTGGTTGCTGGTTGCTGGTTGCTGGTTGCTGGTTGCTATTTGCTGGTTGCTATTTGCTGGTTGCTATTTGCTGGTTGCTGCCGGCTGTTTGCTGTTTGCTGTTTCCTATTTGCTGCCGGCTGTTTGCAGGTTGCTGCCGGGTTGTGCATCTACCGGGTTATGCAGCGTCGCAGGATCGCCGCGGATCGTCTATCTCGTGCTGATGTTCATCTACTTGGAAAATGCTTGTGTTGTCATACCCTCATACCGTCATACCCTTGTGAAACTTGCTAACCAGGGAGAGGCGAGGGGAGGGGAGGGGTGGTAAGGGGCTCGGAAATAGATGCGGTTGAGTGTGTACCCGTGTTGTACCCAAGTCTGCCAGTCTCTTCTCTCCCTCCCCTTTCGTGCGCACGCAACATCGACTCCAAAGTCTGCATCACGTTGAGCTTCCTTGCTTGAGCCTCCCGGCACCACCAGCACCGAACATTGGATCTTGCCAAGAAAACAAGGCGTTGTGGCTCGTGGCTTGTGGCTTGTGCGTGGTGGGGTGCAATCGCGTCCCTCATCTCCCACACACCAAACCAATCTAAGCCAATTTCGATTGAAATTATGCACTGGTCGGAAAGTATGGTCCAATCAGCGTCCTTCCTTCCTCTGCCACAACCGGAGGCTTACGTCTCCTTTTTTAATTTATTTTTAAATGCCGGACCGGACGCCTTTTGGGTGCCGTTTTGTGGCTTCATCAAATGAAGCTATCCGCGTATACAACACCATGTGATGAAGTGTGCCGAGCCATCTAACCCTCCTGGGATAGAGGCATAACCCTCCTGGGATAGAGGCACAATATACATCTCTTCGTCCAAAGCGCAGAAACAAACTCCGGACTAATCCATGCCGCCTCACACGCAATCTGTCTCGAACCCCCAAAAAAAACACTAAAAAAACTTCAGAAAAATAACTTCGGATACGTAACCCGTATCAAGGCCCTCCCTGCACGGACGGCACTGTACCGTCCGGAGTAGGTCAGGTTACAGGACAAACAAGCATTGTAGTAAGTAACACAGTAACACAGTAACACAGCCAGAACTCTACTCGACGCCTCTCCAGTCCCGATGCACATCTACCCGAGAAGGTGAGCGTCGATCATCACCGCGATGAACCAGGCCACCTCAAATAGATGGATAGAAAGATGCATTATCCCTTCTCAGCTGATTGGTCACAGAATATCCCTCTTCTTATACCTAAAGTCTGCCGTGATCTGCTTCGCTCCTTTATTCGCTCGCATTTTTCCATCGGCTTTACCATACAATATAAGAACATGGTTGAATAATAGGCTATTCGTTTTCCTTACTGACGCTCCGCTGGCTCTCCGAGGGCCACTGCCGTGGAGGCCGACTATTTCTTCTATATATGCTCTTCTAGTAATCTCTCTATTCTGCCTCCACGGCAGTGGCCCTCGGAGAGCCAGCGGAGCGTCATTCACTGCCGTAGAGGCAGAATAGAGAGGTTACTAGAAGAGTATATATAGAAGAAATAGTCGGCCTCCACGGCAGTGGCCCTCGGAGAGCCAGCGGGGCGTCATTTGTTAGTTAACCTTGCTCTAAATAGTATTCTCACTGCCCTTTCAACTACGCGCTTTCCTCCTTCTCCTTCAATGGTTTTCTCCCATAAACCACATAACACTCCGCATAAGCATGAATCTTCGGATCCTTCAGATCTTTCCTCGCCTCTTCAATCAACCCATCAATCCTCTCTTTACTCCACCCAAACCCTCTACTCAGCGTACTCAACCCCCAAGCCGGCAATCCTTCCCTCAAATTCTCCTGCAACCACACTGCTTGCACCTTTTGCTTCTCGCCCTTAACCCATTGATTAGTCGCCCAGTAGTAGCTCTTCTCAACCACATCCTCGAACCCCGCTTCGCGCAACCACCTTCCGTAGTTCTTGCCGTTGGTCCAGGGCCGGCCGAGCTTTTCGGCGGCGGCCATACATTGTTTTTGGAATTCGTCGAGGGACGTTCCCGTTAGTGAGGAGTCGATGGACCCGAGTGGCATGATGGGGTCTTGGAACTCGAAGTAGCCGCCCGGGAGAAGGCAGTTGTAAATTGAGCGGATCACCGATGGTGGGTCCCGGAAACATGATACGAGGGCGCGGCCGTGGATGTAATCGAACTGAGAAGGGTAGGTCCAGGGTTCTTCGGCGTCTTCGATGACGAAGGTGCAGTTTGAGGGGACGCTGATTGATAGATGTCAGTTCTGGCGATGAGACAGGTAAGGCTATGAGAAGGAACAGATGGTTCAAGAACAAAACATTTCTAGATTTAGTATGCGGAAATGAGATGAGAATCATGGAGTGAGATGACTTACTATGTGGGTTGGATAGGACTTAGATCTGTGCCCAAGACGGTTGCTTTCGGATATTGTTGTGCTAGAGGGCGTCAGTTGAGATACAATGCTCGTAGAAGCAAGAAAATGAAAAGGGGGGGGGGGGTTAGGAAGAAAAGAAGATACTAAACATACCAAACTCCATCGCCCATATTCCCGTGCCCGTCGCGATATCGAGCACATTTTGAGGATCTTGGATTGGTGCGAGGTGTAATTTGTTGTCCAAAGTTATAAGGAATAGATGATGTTGGAGGTCTGAAGAACTGGTTAATCTCGTATACCGGCAGTTGCCAACAAGCGTTCACACACCTAGTCGTGCTTGTTCAATTTCATCATTTGGCCCGATGTATTCTTAAGGCTTTTATTTTAGTCCAAATACTTTCGGTAACATGGCGGGGTAGACCAACTCCCCGCATTGAACGCATGGTAAG
This sequence comes from Clarireedia aff. paspali H2, assembly GCA_026770245.1. NCBI lineage: Eukaryota > Fungi > Ascomycota > Leotiomycetes > Helotiales > Rutstroemiaceae > Clarireedia > Clarireedia aff. paspali H2. The sequence goes on from JAJCXA010000239.1 coordinate 28,239, forward strand.
TGCGACCATTTTCTACGGTATAAATAGATTAGCACTTTCTACCTTCGAAAGGTTACATTGAAATTGAAATCCATTACCTTCTACATAATCATAAATGCTTTCACGAAGAGAGACAGTCGAACTCCTAACACATCTGGCGTCAATATCTTGTTCACTCTGATCTTAGACTCGAATGATGAATTCACTCACGGCATCGAGCCTACGGCTGAATCAATATCTGAATCATCGGGTACCTGCGAAAATTAACAAGATGTTCACTGCAGGGGGAGGGAGAAATGCATACGATGTAATCCAAGTCGACCTCTATGCTGGTGTGGTCAGAAGTACTGGGCTGATCTATACCACTGGTTTCCCCGGTGGAAAAATGCTGTTTTGCTTGCCCAGCTTGTGGATCGAATATCTCTTCCATCTCTGGAGGCTGACAATAATATCCTAGGTCATGAGCGTCGTTAAACATAGAGGGAGATGAGGCGGTGTTGATAAGAGTATAGCATGATAAACGCCACCAATACCCCCACTTTAGACGCGCGGTGGCATTGGGGACGTCATTCCGGACGGCAACACCTCATGAGAAGATCGATCCGCAAACCGCAAGTACGAGCTTGCACGGGGAAGGAATTATGTTGGGACTGAATTGGGGTTTGTCATTCAGAAAAACCGTCGTCATATCGAGAAAGGACTTAGAGAACATAATAGCAATCAGCCACAGAACGGAGGGACGAGATGAGATTGATTTGCATTCGGAAATCCTTGTTTATCAACGGATGGCGTAGAGAACGTCTATATAATTCAGGAACGCTCAGCTACGAAGCAGACGTTGAAGCGTTCTACTCATTCCTGTCCATCGCACCCCTATTCCTTCCGTCACTAGGCTCGCCTAGGATCCCCGAGGGGAGGAATATTAGAGCCGAGCCTTCAATTACTAGGGTGCGCCTACGATGGTCTATGGAAGCTAAATTTTTGCCTCCTCAGTTATCAAAATTTCGGCAACATACCCAATGAGATCAGTGGTGGGATTGGTATTTTCTTCTATGGGCATATGATAGCCTTCGCTTCTGCCTCTCTTCTACCCCCCTTTTTTTTACGGCCTTTGTTCTAGCTTCGGTTAATTCAGATAAGTATTCCATTCTATTCTTTGGATAGTGCTAGCCACGCGCCCAAGGTTCGAAGACTCTTTCTCAAGGTCGGCCTACAAGGTGAGGACGCTGCATGCCTGATACTGCTGTTTATTATGGCTTTCCTCGTTTTTATCTTGAAGCTCTTGGTATCCTAAAGAGAGGTAGTCAAGAAAGAGATTTTTGAGCGCAAATGTGGAATAAGGAAAGTACAATAGTTGAATTACGTAAGTCACTTGTAGCTGAACAACAGGTCGGTGAATTTCTGTGGCGTCAGCCATCTGCTATACCGAGCTAGTGATACTCCTGAAACTGTCTGTCAACCCAACCTGCACACATTGAGCGCCCTCTACTATGATCACGAGTTGTCTAGCCTAATGATCAGCTCATGGCTTGATGACCAGCTACTTCCATCCATAATAGTTTCCCGGCACTTCTTCAACGAGCTCCAATCCATTTTGTATGATGTATTCTCATAAGTCTTCATACATTCTTGTCCATAGAGTTGCGGTTCACAGTAATGTCGTTCTGGACGTAATTTGACTCACTTTCTTTACTTGTTATTATGTGCACAACCTTGGATTTCTCCTCTATCGATGTCGATGTCGCCAAACTTAGACAGTTATACTTTCGAAATTTTCGAGCTGGAAGTCGGGCCTTGAACTGATTTCGAGCTCTTATTAGCATAAGAGGAGGCTATAGAGTACGAAGACAATTACCATCTCATCAATCTCCTCAAAAGTTCGGTTTTTGACCTCCGGTAAGAATAACCAAACCCAGAGTGCACCTGCGAAACAACTTCCTGCCCATATGTATCCGTACTTAGGACCTATGCATTGTTAGAACCAGTACTTAGTGTATCAGCATAAGAGCCACTTACCCCAATTGATAGAATTGGGATTAATGAAGTAAGGTGCCGTGAATACGATAAGCCATCCAAAAATATAAGAGATCGACTGTGCAATACCAAGTGTGTAGGAGCGAAACTGTTGCGATGGAAACTCCCCACCACAAAGATAAGAGTAGGTAGCTATTCCCCCATTAAAAACCGTTAGATGGAAAATCGTGCAGCCAACAATGATCTAATTAAACCGGTTAACTTTGGGATATACTCAGGCTCATGGAATTTACCTTTCCAGTCAGGGTGGTGTTTGGATGTGTAGTATACACAGCCGCCATAATCAACTGTGACAAGCCGCACAACGTCATGCCCCAGCCTAAGAATAATCTGCGTCGTCCGTACTTTGTGATTATCAAACTGTTTACTAGTAGAGCAAATGACCCGATCCCAGCCATGATACAGGTATCCTGGAATGGAGAGCCAATGCCAGCCATTTCGAAGAAGTAGGTGCTGTAGACTAGTAAAATCAACTTTAAGACCGCTTGAATTGTTGTGCCTTCACTCACTAATTATATAAGTTGCTCCACAAGCTGGCTGAATTAAAATGGCCCCAATCGTGAGAAGAGCCCGTCGACGCTCAATCGGATCTCGCCAGAGGCCGGTAAGCCGTGCACTTCGTGAGGACTCAGCCTCAGTATCAATGCTCAACGCCATGCTAGCTAGTTCTTCATCAATAAGTTCATGATGAGGACGGAGACGCTTGAGAGCGATGTGGGCCTTTTCTCGTCTGTTTTTTTGCAATAGCCACCTGGGAGACTCTGGTATAAAGAAAAGACAGAATGCTATGATACCGGGCATGATAAATATGATTCCAAGGGGAATGATATATGCTGATTTACCATCTAGAGGAGCTGTGAAGTTATCGATGATGTTGCCGATCAATGCTCCTAAACACATTCAAAGAAGTCAACTCATTAATGTATTAAGTGTCAGAGTTGAGTTGGTGAAATGATAACTCACCAAATGTAATCCAGTATGTCGAAATCCCAATCATTATACCTCTGTACTTTGCTGGGGCACATTCCTAAAAGTCCATAAGTAAAATTGCTAATCTAGATTGAAAAATGATATACCTGAACATAAAGCAGCCCGAATACCGTGAAAAGGGCATTAGAGACACCCATTATAAGTCGTCCAAAGTACAAGGCCCCAATGTGTGTTGTAGTGATCATTATGATATTGGAAATCACGCATAAAGTAGAAGCAATCCATAATGTTATTTTTCGTCCAATAACCTCCCCAATCAAGCCTTGCTGAGTTAACAACTGGCAAATGCTCTGTAGGGATGAATAATGGGGTCGCATTACCTGAACTTGCTGCAGTGAGAAATGCACCAAGACTCATCAACGATGAAATCAACTGCTGGCGAACAGTTGAGATGTTATATCCCATCGGCAATGAAGGGTCTCGATACCCAAAAACCTATTGGCAAGGTAAATGTATGCTTTATATCCTTACCATTCACTCGAAATGTTACCTCTAAAAAGCCCGGCATCGCCTGGAAGCCACCAATAATAGTAGAATCCAAACCAGATTGGAATTGACACATGGAAACAACCAAACATGCAAGAAGAGACTTCCAATGGACGAAAATGCTGTCGTCTTTCCTATGATCTGACATTTTGACTATCAGATAATTATATGACAATGCAACTTGTGAGATGCGAAGTAAGATCTGTCTGTTTTTTATGTGATGAAGACACAAAGTATGACACTCCTGCACTCAAACAAAGAAGAGGGGGTGCACTTGCACTTTAATGTCTTCTTGGTCACGATGAAAAGTTGAATGATAGGTTGCTGAGGCCTTCATGTTATGCGGTTGAAGCCCAGATGCGGCAGATATACATTGCTTCTCAATAAAACCAATCTTGCATCCAATAGAGCGAGAGCAGAGAAGAGGATCTGACGATGAGTAAGCGCTCCGCGTTCCATCCGGATCCTTGCATACAAATCGGCAGTGAGAAAATTCAGGGTATTCGCAAGCCACTCTGTGCCGTTTTGTGTATCAAAGCATTATCTTTATAGAACATCTGCAATGCGACCCTCGGTTCAATCTTCAATCTCTCAACCGGAAAAAGAATAAAGGAGAACCCACATGATCCTTGGATGCAGCGGCAATTACGATAAGGAGCATCAAAAGACGAGGCCGGGGTTAATTTAGGCTATATATTGAAGCTACTCCGCAGAGGGGTAGCAAGAAATTTTTGCTGGTGAGGATATCGTGATAGGTATCTTTCCTGTCCATACCGCCACACATCATGTAGTTGAGTAGCTATTAAAATACATTGGAGGGGTCAACATAAATTTTGATCTAATCCAAGCCTCCTTCGAAACCTATATTAATATTTATATAAAACGTCCGTGTGTAGGTGTATTCCTGAGCCCGTCAGGCGTAGGCGTCAGACCTGTCACGTGGGGTGTTTTTTTGCACATTTCGTCTGTGCTTACGTCAAGTATAATATACATGTACTGTGCCTCTCGTATTCAATCGCGATCGATTAGCCGGTAAGATCTATCCAAATATATATATATAACTGTGCTGCAAAGGAACATTAAGAGGAGGAAAACCACGACTTGCAAGATCATCAAAACAGCTGGGATGCAATTGTTTCTTTCTCCACTCTAAAGCCTATCATACAATTCTAAAACCATGACAGCCAATCAATGCGGCAGGCCAAATTTGTCAGACCCCCAAATGTAGGTGGCCAACGTCACCAATGTCACAAACCTGTATTAATTCTTATAGCTATGAATCTTTCTCTGTCTGCTCTCTTCGGTCGAACTCTCAACCATTACGTAACGCTATCACAAAATGTTGTACAACTTCCATAAAACCGTACCAGTGTTGGAACTACTGCGGAGTCGAGGAATCGCAGTTTTCAACTTGGCTTGATTGTATTCAAGAAGCCACTGGCTCTAAATGGGGGGCAGCTTGTCAAAGAGCGGACCAGTCACCAGTCCTCACCGCAACTAGACCATATCCATCGTCATACACTCAACCAGCGCCTCCGTTGGGATATACACCTTTGCCGACATACACGAATTCGTCGACATCCAAAGCTCCATTGATATCCTGGGCTAGTTGGAGCGTAGCCACCAATGCCACTGCCACATTGTTGTCGTCTACGGGTGGCAGTGACGGGAGCAGAAGTACTGCCGTTGGATTAGCTTCACCAACCGCTGTCATACAGGGCGGGTCACCAAAGGCTTTGGCGCTGTCCATGGGTGGCATGATGTGTGCTTTCCTGGTACTTTCAACTCTTGCCTTATGAGTCAGGATTTCTTCCAAATATGCATATTTGGAATTAGAAACCGATGAGTCGCCATAGGATCGTGTTCGATGAGGGTGCTGTTTCATGAACGAGTGTTACGAACTATTTAAGAAGGAATATATGACCAAGGGACTTTAGGCTCAATGATTGAATAATTATAGTAGAATCCTTAGAAGAAAGTTATATTATTTATATGCAAATCTACCTCTGGGTTCCAAATTACGGTGTTGTCTCCCCCTTTTCCTACAGGTGGTGCGGGGCTAACTGTTACGAATACTTGTCTTCTGAGTCACGTGGAAGTGGTCAGGTCCCGGGATAATAGCAATCGGCGACTGATAGTATTATCGTAGGTTTATTGTTGAAAACGATCACACAGGGAATCGATAAATGTAATGGTAGATAAACAAGTTGTAATTGGAGTTGAGCACGAAGCTCCATATACTAAGGAAAACTATCAAGTTATATAGACCTTCGTTCTCTGTTGTCCCATCAGTCCCATCAGTCCCATCAGTCCCATCAGTCCCATCATAGTGGGAATAGTGGGAACTGGTGGGACATTGCATAGTTGCTGCCTGAGGTTCTACTAAGGGTGCCCTTTGTTCCTTTTGTATTGTCTCATCTAAAGGTATCTCTCCACTTAGGGTACCGTTCCCTCTGGGGGTACACCGATGAACATTGGTACCTTTCTTGTCTCCGTACCAAGGGTAAAGGCACCTTGACTTTGCTTTATCGTAATTTTCTGGATTGAGGTTCATTAGATGTGTGACAAGTTTATTCAACGCAGTTCATACACACACCTCTTCAGGCCGGTAAGATTCGATTAGTTATTCTATCATCTCAAAGGACAGCGGAGAGAGAGAGCCGTCGTGATCTTTTAAGAAATGCGAGGACGGGGAATGAGAGAATACTTCTGGCAGAGCCTGCACAGGACTATCATTCTCTTCTCGCCTACCTTCTTGCTCAGATCTTTTATCTATTCTATTTCCCTCACTTCCTTACAGTACATTTGAGGTGACATTCACCCCACGTTTTCATTGATCCTCTATGCTGGAGATGACCCAGAACGGTTGGGTCACCAGAACCACTGCAAGCATATACCTGGTCTGTCATCCATGCTCATGATTTTCTCCTCCATACCCTTGGTTACACCGCCCGCAGATTGTGGAGGAGGTTTTTCTGGCGTGGCGCGCACGTTATCGAAGTGGTGAACAGAGTGACTAGAATGTGTTTGAGATTCTCAAATTGAGATTGCGGTGAATCAATGGCCAAAGTCTGGAACGAAATCTGGAACTTTCTGCGGGCACAAAACTGGGAGGAAGAGGCTTCGAGCATAAGTTCTTGGTCTTCTTAATACAGCATAATCTGTGTACGTGGGAGAACATGCATATGTACTATGACAAATCCAAGCATATGCTGGATTCGCTTGCCAAGCTGATCACCATATTTCTCAGTCGTGTATCAAGATCATGAACCTCCTTTAATGAAAAGCACTGTTCATGGCTCGATTAAAAAATAGGCTACCCTCAGGTTCTCGAGAATTGCCAGAAGCTCCCCTGCCGCACTCTGCTGTTGGATCAGCAAATGCTACATCATCTTTCGCACAAGGGTGACTCGTAGGCTCGTATGTAGTAATATATCATGAAGATCTGGTGTGATAACTCCGAACCCACTGTACTTGAGGCTTCTACCACTGACTAAAATATAAAGCAGCCTACCTTCATAGAACCCAGTGATATATAATATTGCTTGCTATTTCAAGGATAGCGCGTTCTGCCATCATTGGTTAGAAATTTATTTTGTAAACCTCCTCTTTGCTATATTTGATATTGTAGCTGTCGGGTTCATGATTAAGTAGATTGGAGTGGATAAGCTTGAGAAACCCGCAGATTATTTGTCGTAAGAGGCAGAGGGCACTTTAAAACAACCCTCTGAGTCGATGGCATGGCGAATAGCATGGCGAATAGCATAGCGAATAGTATAGCAAATAGCAGTGTACAAATAGTCTGCCTCTACAGTAGTAGCCCTCGGAAAGCCAGCGGAGCGTTACCCACTAAAAGTAAGCTGCTCTCAATTGCACTACAATTTCCTAGTATATGTCATTTACATTTATTCATGTTGTATATATTGTGTATATTTATACATGGGTAACCCACTGGGTAGTGGGTGGGTTGTGTCACGTGGTAACCCACCCAGTGGGTTACCCATCAGTATGTCCAACCCACTCATGGGTATCCACCCACCCACTGGGTTACTATCCCCCCCCAAGAACAAAGGTTATTTGATAGGTTTCGCTACTGAAGTAACTAGGGGACAGACAAGGGGTTTTAACCACTCAAAATCGATAAATTGGGTCCGAAGATACCTCAGAATCAAAGGTTTACGTAGTTTTTCAACTTCGGACATAATCCATCGATTTAAGTGGTTAAACCCCCTGTTTATACCCTCTATGGCAAAACCCATCAAACAACCTTTGTTCTTGGGGGGGATAGTAAAGTCGCAGCCTACTTGTGGGCACTGTGGGGGTGGTGGGCCTGAACGAACAACGAGATCTTGTCCGGCAGGTCATATAGGCAGAGGGACACATAAGTTGGACGGAGTCGCAGAGTCACCAGGAAAGATTGACTATAAAGCCCGAGGATGATTCTATAGGGCTGAGCGAGGGCAAGACGCAGTTATTATAGAAGAAGTGGTGAAGGCTACAGCAAGGAATAGAGAGAATAGAAAAGAAGTGATGACAAGCCGAACAGTTTGCCTTTGAATAGCGAATCGGAAAACCTCCAACTGCTGTTTTGCCGTCTCATTCTTCAGGCACATGTTGACGGGTACGGTCCCGCCGTCGCGGAGTAGCAGTTCAGCGGCAACAAACAAGAGCCTCGACAGTTCCACCCTGAGAGGCATCCTGTATTACAGCATGTCTGTGCTATGGTATTACACGGATAGGGATCGACACAACCATTATCGTTGTTGCAAGATGCCCCAGGACATCCCCACACGCAATTTTTGGGATCAATACAGCCGTATTGGCATGATTGAAATGCTGTTGTGGCAAGAGGCAGGACACTGGTCGTTGCTTGTCTAATGGGACGGTCATTAGCATGGAGCTTTAGAGGAGTGTTTGCGGTAGAGGTGCAGGTACTTACGTTGACTGTGAGGTTGTACTTGAGGTTGTACTTGAGGTTGTACTTGAGGTTGGAATACTTGAGGTTGGAATACTTGAGGTTGGAATACTTGAGGTGGTGCTTGCATCAATTCGAGTAGAAGGGAGACTTAGAGTGGAGCTTGAAGTCATATCTGGCGACGAGTCACTTGAAGTACTGCACAACAGTCAGATAATGCGTTCAGCATAGAGCTTTAGAGGAGTGTTTGCGGTAGAGGTGCAGGTACTTGCGTTGACTGTGAGGTTGTACTCGAGGTTGGAATACTTGAGATGGTACTTGCATCAATTCGAGTAGAAGGAAGACTTAGAGTGGAGCTTGAAGTTATACTTGGCGACGAGTCACTTGAAGTACTGCACAACAGTCAGATAACGCGTTCGTCTCGTGTTGTGCCTAGGACTTGAACTTACGCTTGAGCATGGCGTACACGGGGGTCAATGACTCTGATCCCAACTAAAACCAATGTAACAAGGACTACTATCAGCAGAATTGTAATTCCTAGAGGTACTCGATGTTTTCGGAACCATCCTTGGGGAAGCTGTTGCAGCTTGCATTCAGGAGACGTATGGCTTTCATTATCGGGTTTTGGATCAGGCGTAGCACTACCACCGTTGGTGTTGAAGAAGTTTATACCGAAGGGCATGTTTCCAGATCCCGAATTAGTGTTTCTGTCATACCATGTCGTTGGTATCGGTTCTGGTAGGGCCCCCTGTGTATCCATACTTTGTAGTTGAAGTTGGGCAAAGCTTTCCCATTACGCAGACCAGAGAACAGGACTTCTAGAACTTAAGAAAGAGAATTCAAAGATCCCGCCAATGCCTGTCTATGGAGACTAGCCGCTTTCAGAATGACAGAATCTGCCTTGTAACCCCTGAGCCACACACGCATAAAAAGACACAATAACAAGACTTGAGAGAGACAAAGTACCTGTGTGCTTTGATTTTAAAAGGAGCATGATGACATAGATATATTCTATATTTGGAGACCTCGAAACTTCATGTCAGCGGCGCTAAATCATTGAGGTGGTTAAGGTATAGAATGGCTTTGAAATATAAATCATTCGGATCTGGTTTTGAACGAGGCTGCAAACTACTCGGTCTGGATTCGAAAATCACTGAGGTGGTTAAGGTATAGAATAGCTTTGAAATATAAATCATTCGGATCTGGTTTTGAACGAGGCTGCAAGCTACTCGGTCTGTATTCGAAAAGTGAGGCGGCGAATTGACCAGGATTGATTCGATACTTTCCAGTTGTGATTATTTTCAACCAGCCACCTGTGTTATAGCCGGACGAGTGACCATGGAGAAGGACCATTAGTATCACGAGCGCCGAGGGTGCTAAAATAGGATAATTTCACAAGGGCCTTTTGATTGACCCAAATTAAATTGAGGGGGTGGTTAAATCTCTCTCAGATGATTAAGACGATAGTGGTGTAAGTGGTGTCATAGGAAGCGTAAGGCTGTCCCATAATTTGATGGGTTAAAAGAAAAAGCCTAACAATCTACGGGTTTACAGAAGACACAGTGAAGCAAGCACAGCAGGCGATTGTTACCAACGGGAAGATGCATTGAAAAATTTCGGTATTAAAATATATCCGCCGACGACTTGCCGTTATTTCTTAAGTGTTTTCCCTGCATTGTCTATGGAGAATTTGAAATATTCATCACAACTTCTTTATCCATTCTTTTTCTAATAGTGCCATCAGTACATAATATATTCAGCGCCTTCTCCTGCATGAAATATCTTGTGTTGCCAGGTATGTATGCCGAGAGACAGGTGTTCGTATCCGCCAAGCCAATCATTTCTCTTACCAGTCTTATGAAAAGAGCATATAAGCCCGTCTGACTCTCTATCAAACATGGGTGAAGAAATTAAATGGCTGAAGTTCTTGGTATAATTGCTTCTGCTGTCCAGCTTGCAGACTATTGTGCAAGTATTTGGAATCTCATACAGGACGTCAGAACCAGCACATCCACCCTCCTCCAATATCAAGGTCTGCTCAAAGAGCTTCAAGAACTGTCAAAATCAATCATCAACAACGAGGCCTTTCACACGTATAACATCTCCAGCCTCGTCACTTCAATTCTCGATACAGTGCGGACAATCACCGATCTGACGAGCTTGTTGAAGAAGCCTCTTATATTCCGGGTTCTGGTTTTCCTTAACGAGAAGAAAGATATCATGAACGCATTTGAGGTCATCGAGAAGAAGAAGAGCAGTCTGTCTTTGCATATGCAAATCATTCAAACCGAAGTGCTCTACGGCATCAGGTCTACCCTACCCAACATGTTTAAACCGATCAGAAAACTTCAAAAGCCGCGCCCAACAGCCGAGAAAACCGAGAAAGTCGAGACCAAAATTCTTCCCTCAACCAAGGATAAAGCTTCAACGGCTCTTAACTCAACTGAGCCTCCTGCACTCAGAGCGGAGATGACGCACGGACTTCAGGCTGGCTTCAACCAATCAGCTCGTCCGAGCACTCCAACATCCGAGAAAATCGAGAAAGTCGAGACCAAAATTCTTCCCTCAACCAAGGATAAAGCTTCAACGGCT